>CABEEJ010001557.1:0-50173 GCA_901482245.1 Timema douglasi
TAAGCATGTTGTTTTAGTCTTTATTAAAAATATCCGTTTGTATTTTTATTTTTGCTATCTTAATACAATAAAATATCCTTTAATGACGATTAAAGTTGATCAAAGGATATATAGGCCTAATCAGTTTATTTCACATGTTTTTTTAGAAACTTAACACATTCTAACAACACTTTAAAAATAACTAAAAGACACTAAAATTTTGATTTATTTGATTTTTAATCAATAATATTAGTCTATATTGTTTAATTTGGCTAGATTTTAACCTGTATTTTGCGAGTTATTGAAATAATTCTTAATTCACAGTTTAGGCCTATATTGTGTAATGTAGGTCTATTTGTAAATCATTAAAATTTATAACGATTTGCTTGGATTCGGATTCGAAAATAAAATGTAGATTCAAATTCGAGAAATGGTGGATTCGACCCATCTCTACTTTTAATATTTGTTTTTCCTATGCCCAGGCACAGGCCTAAGTTTGCAAAAGAGTATGATCTTTTGAAGGGTTCATGCATATCCTTAGCTTTTGTATTTAGTCAACTTGTTTACCTTATTTAAATGTTTGTTATTTGAAAATAAACATGCTTTTATAGCCTATTGTCAGATGTTTATGCGACTTTACTTATACTGGTATTTAATGAACCATTACCCTTTATTTTCTTGAGATCATTTGTCAACTCTCGCCTTTGTTTACAATATTTTATTAGGTTTTCGGGACTCGCAACATGGGCTGGAAATAAAATGTTTGTCAAATTATCATTCCCTGGAGATTACATTTAATTTTCCTGTTAATATTACTTTTTACACTGGCTTGTTGCTTGAGCTTAGTATTGATGTGGGGTTGACCAACCAAGTAGCGTGTACAACCTGTAAGGGAGCGAGAAAGTAAAAATGAACTAAATTATTTCTGTAATTTAAAAATGCTAGAAATTCCACTAACCACTATTTGATCATTTTGATTTTGTCTGCCAGACCCACTCTAAAAAAAGCTAGATCTAGTGCGAAAAACCCCTAAGTTGGTGACACACACACACACACACATACTATTTAGGGGCTACATCAACATGTGCACCCTTAAGTATTGAGCACAGCGTCCTGCACATCAATGCCCCTCCAACCCTACTCCACAGTGAACTTGGGGAACATTCAATACTATGCTTCGATTGGGAAGATATTTTTGTTTGAAGGTTTTCGCTCAGCAATGTTAAATGTCATAATTTAAAGCAAAAATAGAAAAAGTGTATTTTAATCTTAATTTTAATATTAATACGACTCTTGTTTATATAACTTATATTACTATAACTTTTAATTGTTTGCATGCATAGTGTAGTATTTGGTCGGGAGGGCATGTACCCTTGTTAGGCAAGCCGCCACAGCATATTTGCCTAAAAATATGTGCCGAAATGTTAACCAATTGTGTTAGAATCAATATCAGAGTTTAGATATTAATAAAATATCTTAAAGTATGTTAAAACTTTATTTGTCTTTAAACAACATAACATAAAACAACAATATTCACATGATTTATTGAAAATAATCAACAAGTTCCAGGATAGCTACGAAGGAGGAGCAATTAATTTGTAGTTAGCATTCTGGTCACCAGATGCCAGCAGCTTGACTAATGTCCAGAAATTTGTTAGTTTAGTGATGACTATAGAGTGGATATTGGGCTGAGAGCGGAACATCTTCAGATCAAGTCTCTTGGCAATGCTACAACAGTTTAAAATATCATTATTGGTATGTTAGAATACAAGACTAACATGTAGTTTAGACTAATAGAGAAAAAAACACGAATGAGAGTAAATCAAGAGAAAGTGAACCAATATTTAATTGGATGAATGTGTGTATAACCAAAACGGGTAGTATGATTGAGTGATAAAAATAACCTGTAAAAAATTTTGAAAATTAAATCAGCATGGAATTTGTGATTACAGAAAGGTATTTCAGTTATTTCAAAGCAGCAATTTCCAGTACCACTTTAAAAACATGTGAAATGTGAGAGTATTGTGACAATAGAGTTAAGAAAATGTTACTTCTTTAATTATCTAATTTCAGTTATATTTTTTTAAATAAATTTATAATTATTTGAACTTTTACTTACACAGTTTCAATACTCTTGCATTATTTTTGGTGGGGTATCCCAAAGGACCTACCGGAGATATAATAGGTTATCTTAAAGGTATTCAATCTTTTGAATATAATTAATAACTGAATTTAAAAAAAAATTAGTGTGTGGCTATGGATGTTTATCAGGGGGTTCATGCAACTCAGATGTTTGTGAAAGGAGGTCGCGAGTCGAGAAAGTTTGGGAACCACTTCCTTAGACCATTTAGCTACTGAAGATGGTTAAATTTATTTAAAAATCTGAATTTACTTTTCTAGCAATTATTTTAATTCTTAATATGTATTGACATGGATCTATTACAGAAATTAAACTTGAAATTTTAGTGGTGCAATTGTAAAAATATTGTTATATGGGTATCATTCAAACTTTAATAAACCCCTATGTTTGTATTCAAACAATTCAAAAGGTATTAATTCCTATTCTCACCCCCCTGGCTAAAATCAAATCTCACTCTTTAGTAAAAAGATGATAAATGTACACCCACCATGTTGGTAATATACCTTATTTCCATTATATTTATTTGAGGTATCTAATGTGCACTTTCTGATCCAACTGATTATATAAGCACAAGACCTATAAACTAACTTAAATCTAAAAGAGACACAACATCCAGTCCTGGGGTGTTAAATAATCCCTGTGAAAGGGGAAAATCAGATTTCAACAATTATAAATTTGATAGACACATTTCTGATTGGGAAAAGTTGTCGGGCATTATATCCGATCAAAATCATGGAAGCTTTATAGAAAATATCTTTTTTTATTCAAATATTTTTTTTTGAAAATGTTAGATTTCTGGTTGTATATTTTGTTACCAACTGAATAGTACTATTTCATAATTTTATTATTTACAGAAGCCACCAGTATATTGTGTCAGAATATGCTAAAAATGGTTTATTTGGTTATTGAAAAATAGTGCACATGCAAATGTATAAGTACAACGAACTCTCTTAAAAAAAATCATACTAACCGTCCCAAAATCTTCTCTTTTTTTGCCCTTAAATCTGTCTTAAGCACCAGAGCAGAGGAGGTCTCCTCACGGCTGTATTCTTGAAGCAACTTCTCTGCATAGATAACAAATGCTTTCTCATCTGAGATGAATGGGACAGGCAGAAAACGAGGACGGGGACCCTTAATTTGAATATAAATATATATAAATTATGTTAAATTAAGAAATTTCTCAAACATAGAATTCAAATGTGGTGTTTTATATATAAACTAACATAAGATGATAATGTTAGAAGGGTTATAAGCTTTTTCAGCTAGTTACAACAAAAGGTTTCATAAAATTACACAGTAAACATTATAACATACAAATCGTACACTTATGGCCTGACCACACAGAGCGCAACGCTAGCTACGTATGCTATGTTCGCTATGCGGGTGAAAAATAGCTTACTTTAGTGACAATGTAAGTGGTCGCACAGAGCTGTGTTCGCTATGTTTGCTTTCTTAGCTACGTCTCGGTGTGTATGATTCTCGGATATATTTTAAAAACGTGGCTAATGGACATGCGCAGTAGACCCGCTGCGGTACTCAACCCTGTTCAGCCGGTGTTAGTAGTGTGTTTAAAGTATGAATATGACATTTCTGGAGCAGTTAATTCAAGAGGTAAGGAAGTAGTCATGTCTGTGGAATAAAACCATTGAAGAATACCAGAACGTGAACATATGAGAGGATGATGAAATTTCGTCAAACTCTGTTATTTCCATTCTCACCCTGTGTACCCACTTTCTTCTAAGTTTATTACACAATTAAAGTAACAACAGAGCCTCATCGTCACTGTCATCACTCTCCCAGGGCAAACTACCCGCCAACAAGATTCAAACATCTCGTACAAATCATAGCTTCCAGTGTAGCCTCATGGTATAGCGAACATAGCATATATAGCATAAATAGCATAGCGCTCTGTGTGGCCTCAGCATTACACAGCTATTTTATCAATGGGAGAAGGTATAGTGCTACGGTTATGTTTGTTTTGAACAAGAACTTGGATCAATGAACCATTGAAAATAGTCAAGTTTGTGGCATAGCATTTAATATCCCCTAACTCCTGCTTAATACCATGAGAGTTAAGATTACTGGGGCTCTCTACACAATCCTGTTTCATCACATTCCTGTCTCAATTGATAAATAGGAACTGTTAAAAAAAACAGACATTAGAGTATATAAAAACTCAACTATATTAAACCATTACTGCCCAGGGTCACAAATAATTTTGTCTTGTTAAAAGGAGCCACATATAAAAGAGTATAAGGACCTCCGATTTAAACCAAAAGTCAGAATTCGTATATAAGTGTAATTTTCAGTGTGTATTTGAATTTGAGTATGGTGAAAACAAATAGTTACACAGCTTTAAGCTCAATGGAAAACAACGGTGTTTATATATTTAGACCAAACATTTTTATGTTATTTATTATAGCTTAAACAACTATATTCTTATGTAAAGCCTGTGGGGTGGTTACATTTTTGTTTAGGTCTAACTCAACCCATATTTAGTTTTAGTACTTTGTTGGGTTTTTTTTAAAGAGAAAAAATTATATAGAAATAAAATTGGTTGCTTGGTAGGGGTTGAGAGCTGAATTACCGGTATGTTGTAGTTTTTTATGAACCATTATAGTTAACAAACCTTAACAAAGAAGTGTTGTAACTTGAGTTTAGTCATCAATTTATTAGCTGCGATCACAGCTGCACCTCTCATTTTCTTATGCTGTCCTATTGTCACAGTCTTCCCCCCAATTAGGATCTTGCAGGTGTTAAGCTTCAAGCTATAACAATTACAACACAAAACTGATCAATACATCTGTAATTTCAAATATAATATCAATTTCAAAGTGTAAATGCTTATACAAATAGTACCTAATAGAAATAGTAAAAATGTGTGGACTCTACATTGCCAACAAATGAAACCATATTTGTTCCTATCATTTTTTCCTGTATTTTTTTTTCATGCATAAAATTAAGTTTTGTGTCCTAATAAATCACACACATTATAGTAGCAAACCGCCAAAGAGTTGCACAAATTGTGCTTTCTAGCGTCAAACCATTGACACAGTTTAACATGTAATGTCTAGATGGCACCACAAGATATGAAGGATTTTTCCCATGAAATATTTAGGATTTCAATATGGGTGTAAAAGCTCTATGAATGAGCTGGTCTGTAATACTGTCAGGAAAGAAAAATGAAAATAAAATGACAAACTATTTGTGCAAAAGTGATGATGAAAGTTATTTTAACTTTGAAGATTTAGGTGGTTTAGAAAAATTCAGATAGTGATTCGAACGATGACAGCGGTGGTGATAAAAATTCAAAATACTAACAAAATGGTATGTAAATAAATTAATTTTAAATAATTCACTAATCTAAAATGCAGTTACATTTAAAAAAAATGTTATTTTAAAACCTTGCTGTTATGAATCAATATATCAGTACATGAATATACAATGTAGTGTCAACATTCTACCTGGTACATTTAAATGAATAATTAATTTTAAAGTTAGCACTAACAGTAATTATAGCAAAGATTCTCCTCTTTTAAATATGACTGCACAGCACTATGAAAAGTAGGAAGCAAAGGGGTTTAAGTTAAGCTTCTACTGTTGACATATTAAAGGCATTATCATTATACAACTGAGAACAGCTGGTTAGACTAAACTTCCGTTCATTTAACTTTTTTCAAAGCGGAAGGAACTCTCACAACTCAAGAAATTATGTTATGGTCCTAGGAGGCATATTAATATGATCAACACCGTCCAGGTCCAACATTCAGCTGATATCTTGTATCGCAACTTAAAAACCACTCTAAACCTCCTCTCATACACATTGTGTCCACCAGCTACTTAGACATACAAATATTTAAAACTTGGAATAACACTTCATTCCTGTCAGGTTTTAATCTGCAAGCTATTATCCATATTTATTTATTTATTTATTTGCACAGCGTCTTACTATTGTTTCGGGTTATAGGCCTATGTACTGATTACACCAATGTATTAGGGATTAGGAAGGTTTAATTTAGAGGAAGTGCACCTACATTTATGTGGAGAAAGGGTGGAAAACCATTTAGGAATAAAAAATACCCTCAGTAGACAGGACAAGGGTTCAATTTAAGCCCCGATCTCTCAGTCATCAGCAGGCGAACCTAACATAAGACCATTCTGCTACTGAAGTGGTTACTTACAATCTTAACTGTACAGTTATTATTAAGAGTGTGTGAATACCACTTTTTGATTCGAGGTTGTATTAAATGTTAGCCCTATTTTATAAAGACATATAAAGTTGTTGATAACCTTATATTATGTATTATGAACAAATAAAAAAGCTCACCCAAATTCTCTTTCTTTTCTTTTCTTGGGTCTTACATGGACAAACTCGAAGTCAATGCAAGACTCTGACAAAGACCTTATGACATCTTCTATTACTGCTCCCAAATCACAGCTGTCTAATAGAACCATTTGGCCGTAATCACCATTTGGGAGGACTTTGGCCAATTGAGGGTCTTTCAAGAAACTAGGCCTATTTGACACTGTACCCTTTGAAGATAAATTTGTCCTTAGTTTGTTTCTCAACAAAGAATGTTTTTTATCCACACCCACAAGGTTTGAAGACGAAGCTACTGGTTTCTCATCACATGTTTTACTCAAAGATTCTATAACTCGACAATTCAAGGGATCTTTCATTTGTTTGGTTTTTGCGGGGTCACACAACGTTTGATGTTCGTCTTCCGGAGAATTCATTGCCTTATCCAACTCGTCTTTCATTTCAAGTTGAGGTATTATTTCTGAAAAACAAACTTAATATATACACTTTCTAAATATATGATATACAAACTAGCTTAATCTCAAATACAGTATGCCAGGTTTTACACATCCATCCCTAGGATAGGAGAACAAAGCCCTTTGAAATAATAAATATCATGTTAACAATGAACCAGTCTCCCCCCTCCCTTCCGCCTCAGTCTTCTCTATCTACTTAGCCATAAAATTTTACATCCATCACCGTTTCCAGCCTGTCATAGGTTTGTATGTCTTATAATCTAATTTAAGACTAGGACAGACACAACATCCAGTCCCTGGCCTTTAATTTAGCAATGTGAAAGGGTAAACCCATATTTCACTGATGATAAATTTTCTTAACCACACAATTAATGGATACTCTTTGGGTCTGGGATAGTGAAACTTTTCCGGTCAGTGTTCCACTTGAGGACTAGCGGATATAAAATAATCTAGAGTCCCACCACTTAGTTGTGTTTAAGAATCAGTATTTAAAAATTTAAAAAATGTTGAATATTGTGATACTTATAAATTACTCAAATCAAATGGTATATATTTTAGTAACGCTTAAAGTTTAAAGACAGAAAATTGATTAAACTGTCAGAGTGAGTGTCAGATACAATATTAATTTCAATAAGTTTTTACTATTGTGTTATCTTAGTTATACAGCAATGTTTTCTTGAATCGTTAATTGTTTTTTCAACATCATATTTTCTCTTTTATCAATCTATGTTAAAACATTATAGCTTTGAAAAATTAGGAAAACGATATTAAAATATTAACTAGAGTTCATTGAGTTGTGACATAGTAATGACATGGCTGTTTAAATATTATCAACTTAAAAAAATTATAGCATGTTGGAAAAGTATTATTTTTTTTTTTCATGTTGGTGTGCCACATGAATTATGTTTGTGTAGTTTTGCCATCTCTACTCTAGGCTATTAACATCTGAAACATTCGATAGTTCTTGGCCAGTAGCGTACCTGGTGGTAGAAGCTCGTATTTATTGTTGAGTTCTGGGAAAGTAATCAAGCTCTTGATGACCTTGGACAAGAAGAATTGTTTACTGACCACCAGAAGGAGAAAGTTTGAGGTCTTGACCCTTCTGCAAAGGAGACCAGACTCCAATGCAATACTGTCAACAAAAATTGATCAGTGAGCCAATGAAGGGACACAAAACTGTTAGTATACAAAGCCATTGAGATGGTATGAAAGTGAGATGGAGGGAGCTAAAGGCCATATTTTTGCAGTTTTAAGAGAGAAAAAAACTTTTTTTTTTTGACAAAATAATTATTTCTTCAGCAAATATATTCATTTTAATTTTAATCTCAACAATATTTGTCATGAGCATTGCAGTTTATGATCATACTTTTTTTTTTCTATTCTTATTAAGAGAAATAGTCCTCGTCAAACCGAATCCCCGTTCGGTATACTTAAGGCGGTTTTTACTAAATGGTTTTCACTCTCCCTTCATGCAAAGGCAGATACATTTTCTCTAAATTCTACCTTTCTAACTCTTAATATATTAGCATAATTAATACAACATATGCATATAACCTGAATGAGTAGTAAAACCTCGTTCTAAAAAATACTAAATGTGAATCAGCTGTATGTGATAAAATATGTAGTAATTAATATTAATTTTACATTGCCTATTGTGTGCTTTTTTCCTTTAATAATTGCTTAATTTGGTGCCTAAATCCTTATTTTTAATGCCTATTTTCAACATTTTTGGTGCCTAAGAATCCCCTCCCTAATAATTACTCTAGTAGTGTATAATAATTTAAAATAAGTGATAGTGAAGGAAGCTAGTATGAAAGGATAGTCAGGTTAGGACAATTATGAACAAACACACTTCTACCTTCATTTTTTTCCTTACACTAACACGTCCCACTACCACAGTTACATTGTTTTACTTTTTGAAAATATTACTTTTTCATATAAAGATATAAATATAAAATACATGGCATGGCCTAGCATAACTATTGTTTCACGTTGGCTTCCTTTCCTATCATGTTCAGACTTTTGTTTTGACTTCCAAACTTATATCAGCTTCAACTTCACTTCGAAAAAATTCCAGCTTTGAACATTACAAAACTTCACCAATAAAAAATATTGACAGATAAAATACTCAATTTATGTTCAACTATTGCAATTCTGAGCTATTATATATGTTACAAATCAATATTCAAGTGTAAACACTCGGAAGTAATTGAATTGTAAGTTGTGAAAGTATCATGATTTATCAGAATAAACCTAAAATATTAAAAACAACTGTGCAATAAACGTCCGACACATTAGCTCTGTCGGTAGTGTCTCTATCTAATGAGCTAAGGGCCCCGAGTTCGATTAGCCGCATGACCAAAAATGTATCATTAATGAAAATACGGGTTTACCCTTTCACATTGATAAGCTGACGGTCAGGGACTGGATGTTGTGCCTGTCCTAGTTTTAAGTTAGATTATAATGAAGCTACGACAGGTCTATAAGGCCGGTAGTGGAAAAATATATGGCTTGAATAAAAAATTGACCCAGGCCACAGGCTGAAAACAGTAATTGATGACGGTATATGCAAGAAAACACTTTACAAGTAGTTTTAATGCATAAAGTTGAATAAATAAGCACAGTATAAGATTTTCTCAAACATAAAGCAACTAACAAAAAAAATATTCAAACTTCGATTTGGCTTATAGAGTATTTCATAGGGATGTCAAACTCGATTCTTCGATACTTTCGATTCCTACTGATATCGAAAGAATCATCTTAATATAACGATTCTCAATACTACAATTCTTAGGTTTTCAATGAAATTTGTGGCAATTAAGCAAAAAGGCAAAATTCATAATGAGTCGTAACCAATTATCTCTCAAATTAGTTTATTTGCCGTTATTTGATATGTATGTTGGTTCAAATAATGATCCTGTTTGGGAATTTAAAAAAATTGTGTTTTTGACAGTTGTTTATTATATAAAATTGAATTATTTATAAACATTTAACTCAGCTATACTTGTAAGTAAAAATGAATGCTTACTATTGTAATTCTTAATTGTGTAATTGTGTTATCAATTATTTGTAATGGGCTTTAATACCTGGTAAAATGGATTTTTTTTTTGTTAAAATTAAAAATTAATTTTGTTTTATTACTATTTACATTTTAAACTTTTTTTAATTGTACTATGAAGTTGAAAAAAAATGTTTTTACATGAGATTGGATGCTTGGAAAAATAATGACATAGGAAATGTTCAAGAATTGAAATTGAGTAACGAAAAATCAAGAATTAACTTAAAAATCAGAATCGAGAATTGGAATAGATAAAAACAGGTAATGTGACATCTCTAATCTTTCATTTATTCAATTCGAGTTTACTTCAAATTTAAAAAGTGGACTTTGCATATTCCTACGCCAAACTATTACTATAATGATCTTAACAAGAATTTATTACAATTATCTAATGAATAGTGTCACACTTGATATAAAAAAAAGTGCCAGTGAAAAGTGAATACCTACCGAGCCAAAACCGTTTTATCTTCACTGGAGAAATCAGGTGAGAAGGTGAGGTCCTCCCAAGACTCAATGTGCTTGTAGGTTTCTATCAACACCTCACCCCACTCACTAAATGATCTGGGAAATGTTGACAGTCCGGTTGAAGTCCTGGAAGATTTTTCTACTTCCTGTAAGAACCAATTTTTAACTATATTAACATTCCTGGAATCATATTATAACATCACTATCAATAGAATGTATAATTATTGCACATTGCCCACCACCACACTTTAAGGGATTTTAACAGTCAAAAGAACCATAATAATATCTTTTTTAACAGATACAATATTTAAGAATCAATAAGTTATAATAAATGTATTATAAAAGTTGTCAATGAAGTTAAATCAGGTACTGCATCTCGGTCTGTTAAATGGGTAGGAATCGTTAGCCTGATGTTTGTGGCTGGGTCAGGTAATTTAGGTTGAACCAGAATATTGCGGAAATTATGGAGGCGTTTGAATGTGATTCTTGGAGTATTTCTGAGATGATTTTGTGGGAGAGGTTATGGGTGATGGGCTTAGGATATTGTAGCCTGTCTTTAGGATGAGTTTGAGCATGTCTAGACCTTCATAATCCTGAGTAGTGGGGGGGGTATGTCAATAGAAGGGTGGCTCTTGATTGGCTAGGGCTCTGATTATTTACTGTTGATTATGTGTTTAGGGTATACTCGTGCTGTGAAAGCCTCAAAAAGTTGTTGACATTGCTTATTAAGGTCTACAGTATATGTTCTGAGGAATAATAAATCTGTTTGTAGCCATTTTTACTTAGTTTACAAATATATTTAAAAAATGTTTACAGATAGTTTGATCTGACCTCTTGAGGAAGACACCTGTGTTTGGTGAGCATCATTTACTGGATGAAATCATCAATAAAAATAGGTATGCCTTACAAGAAAAGTGTTCAAATTATTCTTAGACAGGTGTTTCGTCAGATAACCTTAGTTTTATAAGGAGTCCGCATTATCCTGACAAGATTAATCAGGAGCTAACGTGTACCAAATGATTGTCGAACTACCAATTTATATGCCTTCCAACAATTTTCTCATAAAATGGACGTAAAAAGACTGTGGAAAATGCCCACATATCACTATTTTTTTTAGCATGTATCACTACTTTTTAAAATTATCTTTTAGCAGCACAATTTACTACCTATTTGAGTTATACGACTATGTACTAATAAGAATCAAACAGCCAAAGCTATCATTTATGCTTTTAGTGAGTATTACTCCATCTAGATATCATATTCTGAAAATTGAAAAATGACACCGGGTCACGGGAATCAAACCAGGGACCTTTGGCTTAGTACGACAATGCTCTAACCACTGAGCTATCCAGGCTTCGTCCCATGCCCAGGGTCGTTCTTAACTCATATTTTAAGGCAGAGTCTATGATGGACTTGCGGAAATCATTGGCTACAAATGTGTGATTTTATTAAAATTACGAGCTATCAGCTAACGCAGCCACCTTCGACTCGGTAGTTAGCTTATTGCTGCCACTTGTACAATTATTATAATTGTACGGGATTGCATATCTAGGAATCAAATAGCCAAAGATATTATGTATGCTTTTAACATTGGCATACTAAGCCAAAATACCCGAGTTCAATTCCCATTTCTAGGTGTCCTTTTTTCAATTTTCAGAATATGTACTAGTACCCTTAATGGCTTACAAACAATTAAAGGTAGAATTTAGAGGAAATGTATCCATATTTGTATGGGGGGGGGTGGAAAACCCCACTCAGTAGACCTGACTAGGATTCAAACACTGGTCTCTTTGTCATTGACATTCTAGTCCATTGTGAGAGTGACACCTTAGACCATGTGGTCACCAAAGCGGGCCATATTGCTATTAATAATGTTTGCAAGTGAGAAGTAGTGTCTACCTGTGAAGGTAAAGGCTTCCAGCCCATCTGCTCTGCCAGTTGATGGACTAATTCCTCCAAAGAGTCCGCCGGGATGATCATAGAAGGATGTACAACCTTGTGCGACCAATATTTGCACTTTGCCTGGACAGTTCATGAACCAATTATGTTTTAGTACTTGTTAGGATTATATACATACAGTAGCTCCATGACTTCTTTGGTGCTGACTGACAGCTCACAGCTGAGAGCTGGTGGCTTTTAAAAGTTACCAGATCCAATTATGTATCCCTTCGCCGAACCATATTATCTGCAAAAACATCTGTTTAGCAGCTGTCACTTCTGATAGTCAAAATTTAGGTATATACCTAAATGTTGACTGTCAGCTGTGAGCTGTCAGTCAGCACCAAAGAAGCCATGGGACTACTGTACATTAATTTAGGGTACTGGGGTGGGAAACTATTTATGAAACAGCAATCTTTACACACCAGGCCAGGATATAAACCCCAACTTCACCGTTACTAGCAAAGTAGACTAAATGAGCTTATCATTAAGATTATGTGCTCACCGATTTGAGTCACAAACAAATTAATTATCAGAGAGAAAAAAACTTACATAATGTTACCAATTTAGTACTGATATGCCTAAAGGTAAAATATTTTTATTTTATGTTAGTTTTAATATTGGAAGTTGTTGGGAAACTTTTAACTTTTTTCTTCTACAATAATAAATAATGTGCTTGAATATTTTATTATATTGTTTTTTAAAGTTCAGACTTACATTTCTAAGAATTAACTTAGCACGCCTTGAAAAAATTAACTAGAACAACCGACATCCCAACACTACACATCCAAAATAGTCACCAGCAATTCTAGTTTCTAGATAATAGCACTTTACCAGTCACAAATACATTATTTTAATTACAGTTTAAGATTAAACTAGAGTTCTTTAGGTTTGAAGTTTTTCTTAATCATTACCTGTCATATAGAGATACCAAAGTAATGGAAATTCAGCGGCGTAATACCCAGGCCCGCAGGGCCTACAATGCAGAGGGGCCCAATGGCAAAAGGGAGGCTTTAAATTACTATATATTGGTGGGAATAATTGTAATCAAACAACTTAAGACCCAATTATTGATAATTTAGATAGTTGAATATGTTTATCATAAAGTGATGTAAATTATAATTAAGCTATAAAATTATTTCAAATATTTCATTTGGTTTTAAATAGCGCATGATTTTTTTTTATCTTCATACAGTCAAGCTGAATGACTGATGACATTCCTAACACAAAGCTGAGGCTAAAACAGCCATTAAGAACTGTAATTACTAAATAAGTGATTAATTGTATTATATTTGGAAGAAGGTTTAGGAAAAGTGGATAGAAACATATAAAAGGGGGACAAACACAATATGGCCTTTACAATGAAAAGAAGAACACAGTTCACACTTTACACTGCTGCCAATGGACAAAGAGGTAATGGTTGCCTCTTAAAGAAAATTGATCGTCACCGCTCAATCCCAAGACCAAGGTTTCATTCTATCGGAACTCATCAGGGAGGAGTGTGAAACGCGCAACGCAACTTCCTAAAAGAGAAAACCAAAAAACAAAAGGAGAGAAAAAGGAAAATGGTAAAGAATGATAGGACACATAGATAGGAACATGTAAAAGGTATACCATAAAGGACAAACACTGTGTCATAAAGCGAAAAGAGGTTTTTCTTATTGAGTTAAATAAGTGATTAATTATTTAGGAGTATTAATTATTTCTTATAACATTTATTAAGGTGTTAGATGACTTGGAAAAGAGGGCCCGAAAATAAATCTTGCGGGGGAGGGAGAGGCCACTGTGTAAATTTCTCATTTTGATTCTAAATTTTGATAATGACTGCTTTAAACAAACATTTCCTCTGGTCAACGAAACAAACCTTTAATGTATAGTAATGTTGCTGCAACTTCTTCACAGATTGTTGAGCTGCATCTGCCGCTGCAACCGCTTGAGAGGATCCTTTCCCTGTTGCCAGTAGCTGGTTGTTTAGAGATGTTCTGCACAGGCTATTCACAATAGTCACAAGAGATAAGTTAATTTACTCGTTACATGTCACAGTCACCAACATGAAATATCAATAATACAGTCCTATTTTTATAGAAAATACCTTTTAGAAAGTAAAAACATACATATTTGCATAAAAAATTGATACCATTTTACTATTATATTGGTGGAATTGTATAGGTAGTGATATTATTTATCAAAGGTGACAGCCGCTAACCAAACGACTTGACTTATGCATTATGTGAAAATAAATCTAATAACTTTTCTAGCTGCCAGATAAGACCTTTCCTATGAAAGTTAGACTGATATATATAGTTATATACATATATTTTTTTAACAGTGTCTACCAATTCAGGCCATACACTTATATTCTAATTACTCTATTGGTTTTAAGGATGGAGAAGGTTATATTTATAGGAAGTGTAGAGACTGTTAAAAAGTAGGGATCTGTGAGTATTTTAATTTTCAATCAAAGTCAAGCTTTTAATTACTCTCTCTCTCTGCGCCATTGTGTGTGACAAGATGTTGTTTGTGAAATATGCAGTTGGGTTGAAAATATGGCTGAGGAAGGGGTAACAACCCAATAAAGTGGGTATGATGCAGACATCTGACTATTGACCATTAGAATGTTGCTAAGAGCAGGCTGTTAAAATCTGTTAGGAGCAGCAACTGAACAAAAACTGGTTTAAGAATGAATAAGGGTAGGAAAGCTAGAGATACCATGGACATCCCAAGAATCTATATATATATATATATTTTATTTTTCAAATATCAGGGAGATATTTGTTTCTCTGTGAGATAGTGTCATTGTCAGCCTCAGACTGCTTTCTAGTTGTATAAAATTTATTTATCATATATAAATGATTATAGCTAAATGGTGGAAGGACAGAGGAAGATGGAGGCATTTTACTATTACTGATCCGATAAAGGCTGGAAACAGTTGATGATGATAATAATGATGATAACATTTCAGGTTATACACACATGTACTAATTGCGCTAATGATTTAGAGATAAAAAGGTTGAATTTTAGAAGAAGTTTACTCAGATTTGCATGAAAGAAGAGTGAAAAACCATTTTGAAAAAAAATTCCCTCTGTACACTCGACCGGGATTCAAACCCTGATCTCCCTGTCATCTGCAGGCTAGTCTAAATACGAGAGTGGCATCTTATACGCTGCGGCCACTGAAGCGTGTGTCTATATATAAATACAAATTTACTATATTTTTATATACACATAAAATTATTATAACTATACATATATAATAATTATACATTTATTTAAATTATTTTAAAGTAAAATTTTCTATAATTTTCTATACATTCATCCAAATATCTAAGTCTTAAAATATTTTAAAGGCATGTTCATGTTTTTAAAATGATAAAATTATTAGAATTTATACAGTTACATTAAAATATTATATATTCTAAATAATAAATTATTTTAAATGTTAGATATTTATTGAACTCAAATGTAAAAAGATTTGGTTGCTTTCTGAGAAGCTCACTTGATCTCACAGACCCCTATATAAAAATGTATCACTACCTAAATTATGTGAATTATGTATGATATCCTTCCCCTTCATTGTACTGGATAGTAAGAACTAAGAAGTCTACTTTAATTCATTGAAATGTTTATCTCTAACCATTAAAAACTACAGATTATAGGAAAATAAGACACTCACATTACATTGCTTGGCATTCTTCCAAACTGCCGGGCCAAAATAATTTTGTTTGAGCTAGCAGTCGTCGTTAATATTTTCTGATAGTTGGTTGTGAACTCATCAACTACAACTAGACGCCCAAATGGGCCAGTCAAAAACAAAGGTGACAGAATTGGATCTAAAAAATGCTCTAATTCACATGGATTTTCTTGAGTGTCACTTTGAAGAGTCATCATTTCTCGAGTTTTCTCATCCAAGTGCTCTTGTTTCACTGTTATTTCTTGTTCACTCGTTGAAAGGGTTGCCATTTCTTGGTCTTTACTAACTGAGTGCTCTTGTTTCACTGTTATTTCTTGTTCACTCGTTGAAAGGGTTGCCATTTCTTGGTCTTTACTAACTGAGTGCTCTTGTTTCACTGTTATTTCTTGGTCTTTACTAACTGAGTGCTCTTGTTTCACTGTTATTTCTTGGTCTTTACTAACTGAGTGCTCTTGTTTCACTGTTAACTTCCTGTTTACTACTGGTCAGTGTCTCAATTCTTGGAGCAGAATACTTTGATTTCCTTGTTGATTCTTCTTTACTGACGGATGGCGCCCCAATTCCCGGTCCTGCCTATATGTGCAATAAACAAAATTATAGCAATTCAATTAGTTTATACATATTTATTGATGATAGTGACAGGAGCAAGTATAATCATAGCAACATTTTGTTAAGTAAAAATAAACTTTTTATATAAATTATTAGCCTTGTAATAGACTTTTTAATAGGGGTGGGCAACTATTCAAAATTTCAAGTAGTTTTGAATAGTGACCAACCAAATATTTTATTTAACCTGCCGAATACCAAGATTAAATGGGTAATTGTTTTGTTCTTTTATATCTTTAAGGTCCCAATAAACCTTAGCTTTCACTGTCACAGACAGCTTCATCAGGTCAAGAGAGTGTTATATCTAAACAATTTATCTATCACCTAGGTAAGTGTGCTGGCTATCCCTCCTAATTTAAACCGTGATTTAGCCTAGTGCTCTATACCACCATAACCTATATAGTCAATTATAATTTTGTTTAAAAAGTGGATAATCCTTGTATTTTCTAACAGTGACAATTTCATTTTAGTACAAATTACAATCCTGAAGTCAAGCCACAGAGCCCCCACCATCCTGCTGCCAAGTGAACAAAGATGTGAACGCAAAGCCTCTGTACAATAATAGTCAGTACACAATAAAATACATTTTTAATCTGGGTAGCTCATGACACACTTGAAATTTTGAAAGTATCTTCCATACTCAACCATTTTGGTGACTACTGATATAAATAAACACCGATGAGAAATTTAACAGACACAGAATAATACAAGAACTAACTTTGAATGTTTTCAGATCCAACTCAGCTGAAGTTTGGTTTGAAGTCATAGAATCTTGAGTAGAGTTGGGCACTTGTTGGTTAAAAGTTGTTGAGTGACAAATGGGAGAGGGAAGAGTTCCCATATTTCCTACAACAAATCAAACAAAATTACTTCAGGTCATGAAAGTACAAGAGAAGATCTATGATAATGTTCACTAATATTTTAAATACATATATGTTTACCATTTCACTGATGGCCTTTGATAAACTTTCTACATTTATTGAAACAATTTTCTTACTATTTAGCAAACAAATTTAACTCATCTGCATATCCTAATAGTTGCACTTAACCATTTATTGTCAAGTCTTCTCTGCTTTATTGTATTACCCTAAATATATAATCTAATGCTAGATTATGTTTAAATAAGACAGTGTAGAAACACGGTTTAGTAATGTTAAGAAATATAACTCTATAAGGAAAACCTCTTTTCGCTTTACGAGGTAAATGTATCGTATTTGGAAGAAGGTACAGGAAAGGTGGATAAAAACATATAAAAGGAACGAACACAAAATGGCTTTTAAAATGAAAAGAAAAACACAGTCCACACTTTACATTGTGGCGATTGGACAAAGAGATAATGGCTGCTTCTTGAAGAAATTCAATAGTTATTGCCCAATCTGCCGACGTAGGGATCATTCTATCGAAACTCATCAGGGGGGGAGTTTTAAACGCAACTTCCTAAAAGAAGAACCCAAAAACACAAACGGACCAATTGAAAATTTGTAAAGAATGATAGGACACTTAGATAGGAACATGTAAAAGAACGAAGAATGGTGGAAGGATAGAGGAAGATGGAGGCATTTTACTAAACTGACCTGGCCACAGGCTGGAAACAGTTGATGATGATCATGATGAAAAGGAATAACAAAGGCAAACACGGGGAATGGACATTGGATGCTTCTTTTAAAAATAATGTTGCACATTTCACCATTCCCCCTGACGAGTTCTGATTAGATCCATTCTAATGTTATCTTCCGATCTGCGTCTATGTCTTTACAAGCAAACTTATATTAAAACTCATAAAATATAAAAATATATTTTATTTCTTGAGGTAATTTCAGTTCATTCTTATTTTATATAGAATATAAATGTAATATAATGACTAGACTTCGAATAGCAGACAAAGTTTTGAACAGCTCCCGAATCCAAATATGGGTTTGAATTGAATACAAAGTGGACCAAGATTTGATTCACCTTCGAACTTTTCGAAGCTTCACACTTCCTTAAAAAATAAACAAGTCCACTCACTTGGTGGTATAAGCTGGTAGTTGTCATTATGACCCCCAACTTTCAGCAACTCACGAGCTATGGTCCAGATGTCTCTCCCAAGTACTAATTGCAAGTCTTCTCCCTCCACATTGCCCCGAAAGCTGGGTCGTAGGTTGGCTTTCTGACCAACCCTAAAACAATTTGAAACCAATAACTATAGTAACAGTTTAAGTTGACTTTTAAATTCATGTAAGGTGCTTGGAAGTATTTTAAAACATTAGTAAAATTAGGAGCAGAGTAGAGAGATTATAAAAGATAGTAGAGGAAGCAAGACTGAGAAGATATAGGCATGTAATGAGGATGGAAAAAGAGCAGATGCCGAAGAAAATGTTGGAAATGAAGTATGTGGGGAAAAGACCATAAGGGGGGCCAAGAAAGAGATGGGAGGAGTAGATAAAAGAAAGTGCTCAAGTGAGAAGAGAAGAATGGAAGAAATTCAAGGAGAAAGAGGGGTGGAAGAATAGAGAAGATGGAGGCCTTTTACTAAACTGACCCGGCCACAGGCTGGAATCAGTTGATGATGATGAGAAAAATTAGATTAATCTGACACCTTAGCTCAGTTAGTAGCGTGGGTGTCTACTGAAATAAGAGTCCTGAGTTCGACTCTTGGCATGGCCGAAAAATGTATCATTGGTGAAATGTGGGTTTACCCTTTCACAGTGATGAATTAACAGCCGGGAGCTGGATGTTGTGCCTGTTCTAGTTTTAAAGATATATTATAAGGCTTTTCTTCCTTTCCGTTGTGATAATTCTACTTAAATACGTTTTGTTAAGTAGTTGTATAGTCATATTTAACATATTTTGAATTCAAAGTTTCACATTCAACAAAACATTTATTTTTATAGTTTTATTTAATCATATAAAGGCTGGTAGATACTACCTCTTTATTACTTCCAGCTCTTCTCGGGAGAACAGCGGCGAGAACACCAAGTTGTGTGAGTATTTGCCAGCATGCTTCACGATGCTCCGAGCCCAACTTAGGAAGATTGGGGACACAGAATTGTTTACGACATCGGTGCCAATTCCAGCTGGTCTCGTCTGTGAAGATATACACAAAATGTTACACAATATATTAATAAATGATAATTATATTACATTAGTCTGACACCTTAGCTAGGTCGGTAGAGTGTCTGCCTACTGAGATAAGGGTCCCAGGTTCGATTCCCGACATGGCCGAAAATTTATCATCGATGAAAATATGGGTTTACCCTTTCACATTGATAAATTAATGGTCAGGGACTGGATTTTGTGCCTGTCCTAGTGTTAAAATAAATTATAAGACATATGAAGCCACGGCATGTCTAGTCTAGCAAGGTGGTAACGGCAAAATATATGACTCAAATAAAAAACTGACTCGGGCCACAGGCTGGAAACAGCAATGGATGTAAAATGTAAAATTATATTACATTAATTCATGTTTGCGTCCTGAACGATAAATGGGAGAGAAGAGTGAAACTTTGGTGTCAGAATAAAACAAAAATATTTACTTCTACTTTTGGTGGAGATGCCTGGAATTTACAAATATTCATTTAAATCACTTTGAAATTAGATCCAGCCAAACATGGGATTTTTGTTAAGAGTCTGTGATGGATGTGTGTGATTATTGGTTATTAAAGCTATTAGAAACATTGCTACAGTAGCTCATGTTCACCATTTATGTTGCCAAGTGCACAGGTTTAATCGGACAGAGTTGTGTACAAACACAAAACATTGATTTTTTTTTGTGTGTATACTACATCTTTTTAAATTTCTGTTTGGGATATTTGAATATTCACATAAATTGGTTAAAGGGGAAGGTAGTTTTATGAAAATGTACCTACATTTGATTGGAGGGAAGGTGGTAAATCATTTGAGAAAAATCACCCTCACTGTAATTCATTCCTGATCTCCCAGTCAACAGCAATCCAGTCTACTTCAGGTTGCAGTGAAATTAACATTTGGTATGGATGCCTACCATTGATTAATATTCATTTAAATATATATTGAAATATGACACCTGGATATAGGGGTAAACCTGGGATTATAGGCATAGTGTGCCCATTCTTTTTTATCTCTGAGCTATTGGACATTTTTCTTTGAGCTCCTCATACTCAATGAGAAATGAAATGTACAAGATTTTGCGAGAGTGACATCTTGGACCATGTTGCCACCAAAGCGGGTTTTCTCGTTCTTCTTCTGATACGCTAAAACCGTAAGTGGATCTTGGCTGACTGCACAATATGCTTCCATCTCACTCGATCGTCCATTAAAGTTGGGACGAAGCCTAGGTTCATTGTTAAGTCTGCCCTGATGTTTTTCTTGCCCCTGTGCACGCGAACATCCTAATGGTCTTTTTCCTGTTGGTGCCTCCTCCCAAATTAACTTAACCAGCTAATCTCTTGGAAGTTTGTGAATGTGAGCAGCCCATCTTGGACGTTGGGATCTGGTTTGAAGTGGGTTACAAGCTACTTATGATAAACATCATGATAAGTTTTTTCCCGTATTTAATGTTCAAAGTATTATTTTTGTTCCTGTGTACTAAATGTGTCATAAAACAAACCCTGTACAACAATCTCATGTTAGAATAGCATATATAGGCAATGCATTCTGTTAAAATCGAGAAACCAAATCTCTAATTTTTTATTTAAATGTTAAGGTGTGTTATGTAGTCAAATATTTTAATTTCTTGACTTTTCCTTTCTTATTTTTTTTTTATTAAATTCCCTGCTTTCCTTGTGTGTAGCCGCCAGGTTTTAGCCCATCGTCGTCATCATCATTCGGTGACCAGGGATACTTTATATCATGTGCTGACTTCACAAGCTTCCTCCATCTAATCGTGTCCTGGGCCACCTCCTACCATGTGTTCTCCTACGCCCCCAGCTCCTTCATATCTTTCCTCAGTTCATTCTCCCACCTGGTTCTTGATTGACCCAGAGGTCTCGCGCCATCTGGTATTCCTTCTAGTAATGCCCTTGGTCTCAGTTCTGGCCACATCCTAGCGATCCCACAAATCACATTTCCTTTCATCTTCTTAACAATATTGGGTTGTATCAGAGTATACAATTCATTCTTTATTTCTTTTCCTTTGTATTTCCTTCTCTCTCACAGGTCCCCAAATCTTTCTTTACCATTTTCCTTTTTCTCCTCTTTTGTTTTTTTGGTTTTCTCTATTAGGAAGTTGAGTTGCGCGTTTCACACTCCTCCCTGATGAGTTCCGATAGAATGAAACCTAGGTCGGGGGATTTGACAGTGACGATCAATTTTCTTTAAGAGACATCCATTACCTCTTTGTCCATTGGCATCAGTGTGAACTGTGTTCTTCTTTTCATTGTAAGGGCCATATTGTGTTCGTCCCCCTTTTATATGTTTCTATCCACCTTTCCTATACCTTCTTCCAAATATAATAGCAATTAATAAAAAAGTGGAACTCATAAAAGTCAAAAAGAACCGAAGGTAAGATATAAACAATGATATAATAAGTAGCAAATCTGAAATCAATAGACAATTTTAAGAAAATTATACTAAATGTCTCTCAACTATTTATTTGAAGTTATTTAGTTAATAAATTACAAAGTGTGTTATAAATTAAATAAATATGATTTAATCAAATATTTATTAAATGTGTGTACTAGACGAAGGGAGCAATTGCTCAAATAAAATGTAGAGGAAATGGTTATTCTCCAACAGAATATTCACAAAGCAAAACGAAATCTGCTCTAGTATTAGCTATAGATTTTTGAGCATAAACTAACCATTTTAAATTTATTTTAAATCAAATCTAACTTTTAACTTGTAATTTGAATTTAATGGGCCAAAATTGTTTCCATCTTCTTTATTAATTAAATTACAATGTTAAACTTTAAAAAATCGAGATTTTATAGGCCTGTGACCAAGTTGTTTGCAAAATGAAATGCCCGCCCGAATTTGCTAGTGTGTAATTTTGTAATTCCCCCCCCCCAATACAAATATTTGCTGCCCGACCACCCCTACCTTTTTTCATTATTTTTTTAGTTCTTTCAACACTTATTTCATTTATTATTCGTTTCACTCATTACCGAGATATAATCTGCATATGTCAGCCATTTATTATTTCCATTCTACATTACCTTTTTCCAGTTCTTTTTGTCTATTTATCTTATGACTTTCTATAAAACTAGGTTGAACGGTATTGGTGAAATGATATCCCCCCGCTGTACTCCAGCTTATATCTTCAGCTATTTCAACAATGCTCCTTTAAATTTTATTTGTACATGTGTGTCTTCTACGCTTGTTATTATCAGCCTCTTTAGTTTATGTGGAATTTTCTTTTCTTTCATCACTTTGTACAGGCTCTCAAAGAACGCTGTTGCACACTTTTTAAAAGTCTACAAACGTCGCCATAATTTCTTTTTCATACTCCTATAACTTTCCCCAAATATGTCTCATCGTGAAAATATGATATGCAGTACTACTACTACTACTACTACTACTACTTTCATTTCTAAAACCAGACTGATAATCGCTTATTTCTATGTCAGCATACGATGTTTGCTTTTCCAATATAATTAATGATAGAGTTCTGTATGTAACATTTAGCAGAAGAAAACCTCTATAATTTTTACAATCCATTTCGCTACTTTAATTATGTATCGGCACGATTACTGTTGTTTTCCATTCTTCTTGCAGCTATACAAGTCAATGGAATTTATAAAAATAATAATATAGAAAGTGATTGTGATTAAGCTGAGAACTAGGTGGAGAAGTGATTGAAATTTATACCGGAAAAAGTAAAAAAAATCACAATTTTGTGTAATTCAGAGTTAAGTCAAATCAAGAAATCTCCGGAGTTAATATCATAGTAACATTCTGTATAATATAACCTAGTTTTTTAGCACCTCTTCAGGCTGTACGCCAATGTACTGTTTATTCTAATATATTAGAAATGAGAAAATTCAAATTAAGAGGAAGTGTAAATACATTTGTGTGGAGAAAGATTGGAAAAAATGTTATGAAAAACCCCCAGTGCCCCCGACCGGGATTCAAATACCAATCTCTCCGTCGTCAGCAGTATAATCTATTGTTAGAGTGACGCCTTGTATTATGCAGCCACCGATGCAGATCCTAGATTTGCTAATTGTTGTAAAAAATGTCAACTTTATTTTTTGTCAATCAAACCTCCCTCCCCCCTCCTTCCACAGTTTTAAGCTTGTGATTTTTTTCCCCCCTAACACACCTGATTTGACTCCCTTGGACATGCTGATGATGCAAGCCTTTTACCAACTTGTATAGAATTTCTTTTATAACGTTTTCTCAAATTTCTATCAGACTTTTTTATCACTTTCGTTCCTTTATTTCTGAAGAATGGAGAGTCCTTGTCACTACGAGAGGAAGAGTGGACGCTGCTGACATTAGTTTCTTGTGTTGGCAACGTGGGTCTCGCCACGAGTTGGTCCAGAGACATGTTTGGCTTTATCTAAGGACACAAAAAAAGAACAGTATTTAATCAATGTCTGTGTTTCTATGCGCGATAGACACACCCAGACTTCACAAGACATGTTTTTACAAACTTTTACTTAAAACAATAAAATGACTATCAAAACATAAGAAGAATATAATTCACACTTGACATTGCCGCCTCTTGAAGAAAATTTATCACCACCACCCAATCCGTCTTTTATATGTATCTATTCACCTTACCTGTACTTTTTTTTTCAAATATAACAAAATACCTCCGAAAGCGAAAAGAGGTTTTCCTTGAGAGGACATAAAACATATGAAAAGTACAATGTAGCATTTTTGATTCATAATATATGTGAAAAAATAATACATAATTGAAAATTTTCACAAAATTGATTAATTAACATTTTAGATGTGAATTATGGTCAGTTTTGTTCATTTAAATGCTATTTTACAATAATATTTCAATAAGAAATAAAAATAGTTCCCTCAGCTTTGTATGTTTATTTCCCTCAACTAAAGAGCATTGGTTAAAGATGTGTTTAAATCAGCTAATATAATGGCTATATTGTGATCAATTACATTAGGGAAAAAAACGAAACCTAAGAAACCTAGGTGTATGATTTTTTTAAGCTTTGTATATAATTTATTTGCTAGGCATTTAAACTTTTTATTTAACGGAATCCAATCAATTTATTTACCATAACTCAGGATATCTAATGATATGTGTGTGTTTTTTTTTGTTTTTTTTTAGGCAATGTGAAACTTGCAATGGTACTTTGTAAACATTAAATTAAAATAGTGTTAATACTATAAAGGAGAGGAAAGAGAAATTGGTGAAGAATGACATTTTAAGTTTAAGAATGCAAGAAATCCTTCAGACCTTTAGAATGTAGTGGTAATTTATGAGCCGCTTCACAGCTATTTTGGCTGCAGCTTCTATTGCAAGGTCAGGTGAGGATCCTTTCTCAACGGCTAACATCTTGTTTGATACAAACAGCCGACAACTAAAATAAATATACATGCAGTTATATTATATATAATTTAAACAAATAATTATTTAAAATAGTACAACGCCACTAATTATTTATTAATTTTTCAATCCAAATTATAGTGAAATATTTTTATGATATTTACTTTAAGACTTACATACATTTGCCTACAAACATGCCGACACCTAAACTAAATATACAAAATCAGAAAGCCCCACTAGAAAGCTGAGAAGTTGAGTGTCAGAAAAAATTCTAGAAAATAATAAACTCACATGTGCCCTTTGCCCCACGCTACACACTGGTAAGAGTAGTTTTGCAATCCACACAACCTGAATGAATTCTCGAGGATACACAAGAAAGAGGCCCCACAAGATTCCAGTAAAAGCAGACCAGCGAACCGATCAGGTTCAAGCGGAGGCCACAAATCTACATCTGCGCCAACATCAGAACAAACCATCGATCAATATGTGAATCAAACAGCTATATATATATATCAGCTCAGAATCTTATATTTACCAATACACTCATACACACAAATGTATCTATATAATTTAAATTAGATTTTCTTTTTGTTTATGTGAAATATATGTATCAGCTCAAAATCTTATATTTACCAATACACTTAAACACACAAATGTATCTATATCATTTAAATTAGATTTTCCTTTTGTTTATGTGAAAAACTTTTAAACAATAATTAATGGTGGAAATTTGGCTTAATTATTTGAGTAGAATTGGTAATGCATTTTGGTTAAACAAAGCACATAAAAAGTATATATTTGTTTTTGATATAATTTGACCATCATTTAGTTTGTATTTTAAATACTACCAAGAGTTATATTACTTGTATTTAAATATATTATATACTTTTAAGTTACTGTATGTATATACTGCTCCATATTGTGCTGCTCTATATTTTTAGGTTTTTAATTCTACTTCATCTATATCTCTACTTTACATCCATTACTGTTTCCAACCTGTGGCTCAGGTCAGTTTTTTTATTAAAGCTTAATATTTCCCACTACCGGCTGGTTAGGCCTGTCATAGCTTCATGTGGCTTATAATATATCTTTTAAGACTAGAACAGGCACAACATCCAGTCCAGGGCCGTTAATTCATCACTGTGAAAGGGTAAACCCACATTTCAACCAATGATAATTTTTTTGGCCATGCCAGGAATCGAACCTGGGATCCTTAGCTAAGTAGACAGACACACTACCGACTGAGCTAAGGTGTCGGATTAACACACAAACAATAGGTCCTTAAGTATTTCAAGACTCAAAGAACTATTTGACACGAAAGGCTGATCTTCAATCTTGCCTTTGTGCACTATTCACCATGGGGTTTTATATCCCCTATCCAAGAGAATGTTAGTGAATGTATTTACAATTCAGCTCAATCGTCCTCCGATAAATGATTTTTTTTTCTACTGACCTAGCGGTAATAATTGGGTAGCAGTATATCCTGAGTAATTTTTCAAATAAAGCCCTTTCTCTCCCAAGTAATATAAAATCATGGATAGTGAAAAACAAACACATTGTGTGAACTACGATTTAACAATAATTTAAAACTGTGATTGTGCATACCCATTTGTTTATTAGCTGAAGTCAACAGCCCATTACTTTTGAATGTTTTTTTCATGACTGGGGGGATTAACTTCTTTGTGATGTTGGTTGAGGCTGACAAAACTTTGGAGTTCTTTGACCGCTTGGAAAGCACTGGCCCCTCCAGAGAGTAAGTATCAACACATTCTGAAAAATATATAAGTAGAGAGTAATGCTTGTGTTGATAACGTTTTAACCGGTTCAAGATTCATCAAGTATATTCCAAACTCAACCATAAAGTAATCCACAGTTGTGGGGGTATGGTCAATGGCGTCAATATCACAATAGAATGGATTGCCAATGACACCGAGGTGTGGGTTCGAACCCTGGCCGAGATTGATGAGGGTGGTTTTATTTAAAGGTTTGCCAGTCTCCCTTCTCATAAATGCAGTTGTATTGCCTCTAAATATTACCTTCTTTATCCCTATCCCATTAGTGAAATTTGTGTGATTTTTTTCACCCTGCCTTAGTACCCGTAAATCCCATAAGCACGTTGTTATTGTTGTTATTATTGTTATCGTTGTTGTTATTGATGTCATCATTGTTATTATTGTCGATATTGTTGTTGTCATCATTGTTGTGATTGTTTTTATTGTTGTTATTGTTGTTTATTATTATTATGCTAGTGGAATAGTGATGAGGAAAATATATATTTTAGAGGAAGTGTGCAGGGACAGCAGGAAACCATTTAGGGAAAACTACCCTCACTACAACCAACCAGATTTGAACCCTGATCTTCAAGCCACTGGTAATAAAGTTCAAACCAAGAGTAAAAGTGTTATACCAAGCAACTACCTTTGTGGGTAATAGGAGCGTTACATGTGAATAGCATAGACGAATAATAAGGGGCTGTCCTTAAATTGTGTACTAGGTTTTTTTTGGGAGGGAGCGAGTCATTATTTTCTTCTTTTTTCTTATGACAGGAGAAGGGTGACAGAATCTATTTAATATAAGTTTTTTTAATTAAAGCTTATGGTAAGACACAATTTAAAAAAAGTTTACAGAAAATAAATATATTAATAATAAAATTTTACTTATATGAGTTGCTACACCTTAGTTTACTGCAATTATAGTATTTTAAAATTCAATAACACTTGCTTTATTACCAATATTTATGTCTAAAAATAACTTAAGAATTAAAATAATCTAATTCATCAAATCATAAAAAAATTATTTAAAATAAGGGGACAGAAAATCTTACAATCCCTTATGTGGTGGGGGGTGGGGAAGGACGAAATGCATGAATAAAAGCCTTACATAATTTAAGGACGGCACCTTAGATGTGGTGCAAAATAAAACTAGGCTTACCTTTGGAGGCATCATTGAGTGTTTCAAAGGGTCTCTTCAATGTACGCTTCTTTTTTCCTTTAATAACCACCGGCATATTGCATAACAATCCGCCAGTAGGTCTTTCTATAGGTGTCATTGATTTGTCTTGAGTACCTGTTTATATACATTCAAGTTGTAATAAGAATAAAATTATGTTTTTAATTTATTATTTGAATGCTAAATACTTTTAAGTAATTGAATTAACTCACAATCTGCTGAAACAACACTATAATAATATGCCATTTATTGTGTAAAATTTTCTTGTGATTGTTAAGTAACGCAAATCTTACAATTTTTGGTGTGTAAACTTGTGTTTGCATGGCCAGTGTATTGACTTATTAAATATATTAAAATGTACCATATTTTATTTTGAAAATCTGTTAAAAATAAATAAAACCATTTACAAATTTTAATAATGACCCTAATTAGTTAAAAGCAAAGTGTGTCTGTGTTAAAATTATATAATCATTCTAATTTTCGTAGGGCTAGTAAGATAACCCAATTTTCTGATCTTTGCCTATATTTGATATGTGGTATTATTGTGCTGAAAAACTTATTGCTACTGCTATAAAAAAATTTGATTGTTAATTCATATTTGATCACAGTGAAACGCTAACATTTTAATATATGTTAAGGAGTTTGCCACACTGGGGTGTACAAGCACTAGTCTGGCTTGTCAATAACAGGAAGGTAGGGGTTCAAATCTTGGACCGATGTTTTTACCTACGATAAGTGGTTTCTCAACATTTACTGATACCTTAAGGCTTTAACCATAACTTAACAAATTAATATATGTTTCCAGCATATTCCAGCACCATAAATAAATCCAAAATTAATGACTACAGGTAAGAGTGTACTTAATTCAAAGTTGTCTAATTTTTAAATTAATAAAATTAATTTTAGTTATAGAAATATTTTACAGCGCTACCAATTAGATACAGATTGTAAAAAGTCCCGGTGAGAATTATATTACCTAACACATTAACCTGGGTAACGTTGGAATGGGAATTGTTGAGAAACTTCAAGAAAACAAATGCAAACATATATATGCCACAACTGTCTTCTTTCAGCAGAAAGGGCGTGACTGACATGACAATAACCTTCAACCCCCGGGCCTTGTTTTTTTTTCACACCTCATGTTTTGACTCACCCGGGCTGGCCACAAATTTACACTAATGGAAGAGGAAGGAGACAGGTAAAAATGCACCCTGATTTGTATTGAGGATAGTGAACCATCCTGATTAAACCAGGTCGTGAATCGAACCCAGCCTCCCTGTCATCAGAAAACTACCAATGTGGATCTCAGTCTTTTCCTGTCTCCTGATGAAGTCACCAATGGCTTGTGAAAACTGATATTTGTGTTGTGTTATATCAATACCTTTACTCCAACATTATGGTACCAGATTTTATCTCTAACTTTTAACAATGTTTTATCTCAGTGTTCTATTCCTAAAAAAAATTACTAACATACAGAAACAAATTCACTCTGTGTATTACTAACCATCTGGCTTATATACTGCAGTTAAGTGTAACCAATATTGGGAGTAAGAATTAAAGTTAGAAAGAGGGAAAATACAGTAATATTTAAATAGAAAGGAAATTTTTCGACAGCTATAAAAGTTACTAAATAAATTTTCATATATTTATACATAGCATCCAAACAACAAATCCAACACCTTAACTCAGTTGGTAGCATGTCTATCTACTAAGCTAAGGGTCCTGGGTTCGATTACCGGCATAGCTGAAAAATTTATTATTGATGGAATGTGGGTTTACACTTTCACAGTGATGTATTAACAGCTGGGGACTGAATGCTGTGCAGGTCATAGTTTTAAGGTAGATTATTAGGCATAGGAAACTACAACAAGCCTAGCAAGCCGGCAGTGGAAAATATATGGCTTGAATAAAGAACTGACCCAAGCCATAGGCTGGAAACAGTAATAGATGGAAAAATCCAAACAATAAGACCTTGTCTTTTACATATTCCCATAAAAAAAAAGCACACAGTGTTAGACCAGGACTTTGGATCATTTTTACTGGGGTAGGATTAATTTTTAACTTCCCAGCACCTGTGGGGCTGTGCTCTATCTGATTGGAAAATGAAGTTGTCACTGTTTTAGTGAAGGTTAAATTTTCAGCGATGAGTTGATATTTCACATCAATCGGAAAGTTAACAAACATAACATTCACATATGCGCAAATAACAATCCTAAATCAACAGTGTAGCATATATGGAAACCCCCAAAGGTTGGGCCTAATGTGTTCTGTGCTATATTCTGTAAAAGAAAAAGTATGGCTTCAAGAAAACACTGTAATGGGAAGTTCTTATCTCGCTATGCTAATGATATGGTTGGTGTATGTCGTGTGATTACTTGTTCACACATCAAACATTTATAAGTTGCTGTAACAAACTTCCAGAGATTCCCTACAAAATGGTGCACCATGAGTGGCAATATCTTAAATAGTTTTGGTTTTATAAAATGTTGAAACTGTCTATTTCATTTGTAATCACCCTGTAGCCTATACCTATATACAAGGATTGGGAACACTGATGTGAATATTATCTATTAATAAGTTGAAATTTTACATTTAACTAATTAAAGTCAACAATTTTAGAAGCTTTGGTTTTATCAGGTACCATTATGTTTCTGAAAGCCCCAATTATAAGTAATTGTGGTAATATCTTTTAAGTTAAATTTATTTTCTAGATAATACTAATTTGTTAGATTTACTATTTTATCCACTCTTATAGGGCTCCAACATGATCAGTCGGACTGTCATTATTAATAAAGTGATAATTAATACTGACAGTCCGACTGATCATGTAGGGGCAGTACTCATGGACTGATGGATGTACTTACGAAAATACTGATGTGATCCGAATTTTCTGATCACATCAGTCTCAGTCCATCAATCTTGTAAGTGGGTGAAGAGACTGACAGTAAGATTGACCGTGTGTGTGTGCTCGTCAGTATTTCCTTCAGTCTCGGTAGCAAACATAGACTGCCCACACAATTTTATTTTTATCATTCATGTTGTTGCACTCAGGAGCTGAGACTGATACAAATAATGATACAAAGACTGACCGTGTACGCTCTAGTAAATACTTATACATACTGACAGACTGTCAGTCTTAGGATCGTGTAGGGGCCCTATTAGTTTGCTGGGTCCAGTTTTATATCTGTCAGGTATGACAAGTGAATAAAAATATCCCATAACCTTTTACAACTCACGACCCACTGAAAAAAAGACGCTAAAATTGTTAAGGCACACACTCAGTTTTTTTAAGAAGAGATTTGATCATTAAAAAAACATGAAAATTTAAATTGTGTTTAAAAACCTATAGCTAAAATTCCATAGGTTAAATCATGGTGGCTACAAAACATATTTTACAAAATTCCCTAACTTTTCAAGTTTTTCCAGGCAACATTTTTCAATTTTCCCCGACTACTTTTTTCCAGTTTTAATGGTGGATGATGACTTGTTTATTTATTATTGATCACATATTAAAAAAAGTTTGTATCTACTAAACATAAACGGTTTTATCAGTTATTTTAAAAATTAAAATTATTTTATTTAGGTATTATTAACTTTGTTTTAGTGTTTGGTTGTGTAATTAATGGGATATTTTAGAAATATTTTTATTCCCTGACTTATCCTTATTTTTAGTTAAATTCCCTGACATTTTCCTGTTTTCCCTGTCATCCATAAATTCCCTGACTTTTCCAGGTTTTCCCTGTCTGTAGCCGCCATATAATTGTGCTAACAGTATCTAAAAAAAATTATGTTGGTCATAGATTTGAAAATATTTAGCATATTTTTATTCCTCAAAATTTTTCCTTTTGAATTTCCCCCCCAGATCCCGCAGCATACCTGGTGACCCTATGCAACACAATGATTGAAAAACGCTGATTTTAAGTTCAGAAAGTTCAAGATTTTAATGAACAAAAGCGTCTTATGGACCTAACTCAAGGCCTAGTCAGTGTTAGTCAATTGTTTGTATGAGCCAACTGAATTATGTGATTATTTTCCACATTATTATCCACTCTTTATTGTTATATTGTTACTACCATGTATTTTGTGTGAGTCATTACATTTCTTTTCTTCAAAAACTTATTTCCAAATTATTTCAAGGTCTTCATCAACAGAGAGGCAGTTTAACATCATACCCAGGGGCACCATACAAACTCATCGATAAAAATCTCATCGACAAGCTGTAAAAAAAATTTAGAGATTAGGTGGGTCAAGTCGTCGACACGACTTGGACCAACTCTTCGACAAGCTCCAGTATAGGAGGGTCAAGTCGTCGACAGTAAATCCATCAACAAAATTAAAACAAATATTTGTAAGAATAAGTGGGTCAAGTGGTCGACACCAGTAGGACCATGTCATCGACACTCAACCCGTCGACAAAATGTAAACACATATTTTCAAGGATATGTGGATCAAGTCATATACACGACTTGGACCAACTCATCGACAAGCTCCAGTATAGGAGGTTCAAGTCATTGACACTACTTGGACCAACTCATCGACAAACTCAGGTATAAATTTAAATTTGGTAAGTATATAAATACACCATATAGTATAATCAAATACATTTTAAATTTCAAAATGGGAATGTAGAAACATAAAAGGGGTCAATTAAGGGGGTTACTAGCTTCAAGTCTTTCCAAATTTATTATAAAATCTTCTTTTTTGCATGAAAGAGAATTAAAATTTGCCGAGTTTGTAAAAGGACCACCCCACAATAACCACAAATGCTGAAAAGTTTGGAATTTAAAAATAAGGAGCAGGAAATGGCCAATAGATTTTAAAAAACTCTCAATATTGTAGTACATTTGAATTTTGTAAAGGTGGACGAAAAAATCTAAAAACAAATTAATAAAATAACAAGATATAATCTCAAGGGGTTCCACTAGCATTGTAATAACAAATCTAAATGTTGAAGGATAAATTAGCGCATACCTGTGTATAACAGTCAAAGTTAACAAATTCTGGAAACATTGCTCAGTGAACCTTGATGCTCTTTAAAAAAAAACACGACGTTTTTAATAATTATGTTTCTGTAACAGAGTATATTATTTATTTATGCTCTTTGGTGTATAATGATGTTATTGTTCTCCAAAATATTTCTTTACCAATGTAAATTAGTTGATCTATCTTATTTGATGATAGTGTTTATACTCCATTCACGGTAGGAATTACTCTATGAAAGGTCTTTTTTCTTACCAATATCCTACTATATAATAGAGTTCTGGTAAGAAAGAAGGCCTTTCAGAAAACAATTCCTACGAAGAATATACCATTTTGTGCACTCAGACCAGATAATATTTAGTTTCATACATATATTTTATTTTCATTTTTTAATTTCCATGATTGGTTTGTGCTCAGGATTAGCTCGGGATTCTGCAATGAGAAACTATCAAAAAGTTGACAGCCGCATGTTTAACTTTCTCGCTGCCCAACCATGCAAAGGACGGGTAAACTGCTAGTTTATAATAATTAGTCTATATACTAACTGGACGTCCCAGTTATATGCATATGAAATTTATCACAATCAGTACAGTGTTTTAGGTGTGACTGAGCAACAAATAAACGAAAAGCACTTAATTTTTATATATTATTTGGATACAAATTAAAAAATCACCTGAGGTGCACCTCTTCTAGTTTCCCTAGAAATGTATAAAAAGTTAAAGAGTTTCATGGTCCTTCGTTCTTGGTTCTGTAGCTACCTGAAAAGTAGTCACACTGTCTAATGTGTCAGACTCACTATGGATGTGAACATCCTAAAGATTTCCCTAGCTACATAGTTAACAGTTAAAATGTATTGACCCGCTTCAGTGGTTGTGTGGTCTAAAGCGCTACTCACGTGTTAGATTGGCCTCGAAGATGAGGTGATCATGGTTCAAGCCTGGTAGGGTGCACTTACGGTGTTTTTTCCTAAATGGTTTTCCACCCTCACGTCATCTAAATTCAACCTTACAAATCCCTAACTTATTAGCATAATTAGTACATAGGTGTATAACCTTACCAGGTAGTAAGCTGTGGTGCTAAAAAAAAAAGGTTGATGGAGTTTAGTGATGCACTTCCCAGTAGTCATGCGGTCTAAAACTATATTTGATTTAAAAAATTACGACTGAGGTTTGACTAAAAAGATGTGGAAGGTAAATTTAGAGAAAAAGCACCCACATTTGTGTAGAGAGACTGTGAAACCATTTAGGAAAATCCACCCTCAGTACATCCGATTCAAACCCTGAGCTCCCCATAATCAGCAGTCCAATCTATTAAGAGATTCCCGCCTTAAGCCATGAAGCCACCAAAGGTTAGATAGTTTTCATAAATATGTAAATGGGCTTTTATTTGATTTTTTCCCTGTTTATTATGTATTTTAAGCTACCTTTTAGTTGAAGAAGTAATCTATTTGTATGAATATTTGTCTATGTTTTATTATTGTTAATTTATTATCACCGCGTCTTACTACCCGTTCGGGTTGTACGCATTGTCTGTGTAAATATTAGATAAAATTAAATGAAGATTTTAAGTGTTACCTATGTGAAAGTTTTATATGATAAAGAAACACAATTTGTTTACCAATGTCAATAGGCTACAAAACAACCAGCACACAATATAGTTTCTCTGATATTAAAATGTACCCTGTAAATTGCTCTTTGTATTTAGTTAATTTAGCGATCAAGACAGAAAAAAAATTAAATTCTACAAACAATTGTAACAAGTGTATTTGGTCATGGAATTACCTTGACAACTAATTTGTATTATTGTGTTATTGATGGCTTTAAGTTGTGTAAAATGTATAGGCTACTGCCCCAACCAGCTTATAATTAATTTATTTATATATTATACTATATTACAAAATAGTTATTGATATGATATATTATTATCATGTCGATGATTTGAGCCTCCTTTACCTGAGCTTGTCGACGAGTTGGTCCAAGTAGTTTTGATTACTTGAACCACCTTTACCTGAGCTTGCTGATGAGTTGGCCCAAGTTGTGTCGATGACTTTATCCTCATATACTGGAGCTTGTTAATGGTTTGGTCTAAGTCGTGTCAACCACTTGATCCACCCATAGACCTCTGGGTTGACAGTCGATGACTTGAGCCTTCTATACTGAAGCTTGTCGATGAGTTGGTTTAAGTAATGTCAATGACTTGACCCAACCAGCCTTACAAATATCTATCGACGGGTTGAGTGTTGTCAATGAGATGGTCCTACTCGTGTCGACCACTTGTATCACACTGCTTCTACGTGTAGATGAATTTTAGCTATCGTGTCAAGAACTTTTTTGTTGACGAGTTGACCTGCACCCATATCCGGGTATAAAGGTTGAAACTTACCAATTTTTAAAGACATCGAGAGTGAATTACTGAAACTTGTCTAAAAAATGATAGGGCCTTTTTTTGAAAATCATAGATATTTGTATAGATTTTAAAAAAATCATATAACCATTTTTAAGGACTTTAGGGAACTAGGATTTAAAAAAGGGGACTTTGTTTACGTTTAGAGAATTTTATGGACTTTAGGGACCACGTATGAGTCCTGGAAATAGAGAAATAATTTGTGTGTATTTACACTAAACATTCGAATATAGGCCTGCAAATTTTGATGTCCCAATTTAACATAACCTAATCTAAAATATAACAACAAATTTAAGTTGGCAGAGAGTAAAACAACAGCAATGTTTTCAAACATACTCATTTTATGATATTTCTTCTTGAGTCTTTCCGAAAAATCTACTTTTTTTTAAAGACAGATGGTTGATTAATTTTCATCACAGACCAATTAAACTAAGATAATGACTTATTTAACTGGATTATTCCTTTTATAAAGTTTTGACGATATGGCCAGTATGAGCTGTGATTAAGAATGATACCAATCGACAATCGTGTTAATATGATCTGTGAATGGTACCAATCTCGTGAGTTGAAATGCTATCCATACAAATACAAGACCTTGTTTAAGTGGGTGGATTACCTTGTCAAATGTAAATTATGAAAAAGGTTATAAGCGGCTAAACGCCATCCAAAAGTAGCGAATGTCTTCATAGAACTATTTGTACTACTGGGACAGCAATCTGAGACTGAAATTTTTGCACTGTCAACCATTATGTAAAAGAGAAAGTAATTTTAGGGTATTTCTCTCTCTCTCTCTCTCTCTTAGGCACATTCAAGGCAATGTGGAATTCAGTGGTGGATTTAAAATTTTGGTGACCCTAGGCACAATTTATTATATACGCCCGCCCCGCCAGCCAATTTATTTTAAGGGTCTTAGGAGTTTTCGGAGGAAATAGATGTAGGGAGGGGGGCGGAAGTTAGTATTTGAGAAAAGATTTTTACGAAAAAAAAGCAGGCATGTACACGACATAAACTTAATTATTTAAAACAAAATATAAAAATAATGTTATCTCCTAAAGCTGCCGCCCCTAGGCCCGTGCCTAGTGGGCCTATAGTGTAAATCCAACTCTGGTGGAATTTTTTAGTTGTTCACATTGTTTCCTATTTTGAAATAACATTATATGATACATCTATGCATGTGGTAGTTAAATTAAATAAATGTGATAAAAAAAAAAGGTTTGGACAGCATAAATAATTCCAAAACTCATGACTGGTTGTGCTGATATCTAATAGTGAGAACTAAAGGCTCTGAAATCTGGAGTTGTTAATTTCATTGAAAATCCACAAACTTGTAAAAATATTGAGGAAGTTAAATGGTACACCTCACATCTCACGTGTGTGTGTGTGTGTGTGTGTGTATAGGGGCAAAGTCAATTATTAGCCTACCGGTAATTCTTTGTTCAGTGTTAGCAATCTAAAGTATGAGCTGTATTATTTTTTTCTATGTTGTGTTTGTTCCCTTTTATGTTTCTATCCAACTTACCTGTATCTTCTTCCAAATATAACAAAATACCTCAAAGAGGTGAAAGAGCTTTTCCTTGAAGAGATATAGTTGTTTATTTGTATTTTCTAAAATGTGCTCCAAACATCCATTCGTAAGAAGATTAAGGTGTGTATAAGGAATAATACATCCAGCCAGTTTATTATAGATTTATTAACATTTCAGCACACCAATTCTATATCAGTCTGTAGCCCTTTTGTACACCACTCTTCCATCCATGTTTTCCTCTTTTTCTTCCTATACTTATCCTCAAACTGTGTTGTTCTTTTTGTGAATAATTCTATAATGCTTTGTTCTTGGCATTCAATGCCTCCTTTACCTTTTCATTCCACCATTGGGTTTCCTTCCATCTTCTCTTTCCGCATATCTCTTCTGCCATTTCTACCTTGCACTTTTTAAACCTTTGCCACTCCTGTCTACCTCCTTTTATGTCGTCCTTTGGTAGTGCTCCTCTTACTCTTTTTTAAAGCTCATTCTCTCCTCCACTTGGCTGATATTCCATATCCTTATCCTCTTTTCCTGCTTCACTCTCTGGAAACCCCTCCGCCAGCCTTTCATGGCGACTAATACTCTATGGTCCCCGTCCAAAGACACATTTGGCAAGACCTTAATGTTCATTGAGCCCGTCTTTGCTTTTCTATATAATAAAAAAAAGTCAATTAGGGATGTTTGCTTCCCATTCTAGCTATAGCACGTTATCTTATGAGTATCTCTGCTCTTCTTAAAACAACTGTTTCCGACCTTCAGTCCATTTCTTGAGCACAATTACAGGAGTCTCTTTCCTTCTTTCTCCCCGTCCATCAGATGCTTGCACCTCTTCTTTCCTTCCCAACTTTGGCATTCAAGTCCCCCATCACCACTTGCCTTTCCAATCCTTCAAATGTTCCTCTCTTTTCCAAATTGCATCCAGCTTGAGGGGCATACACCTGCAGTACTTATTACTACTTTCCTTTCTTTGTAATAATCATTTTCATTATTCTGTCACTTATTCTCTCCATCTATATTTCCCAACCTATCCTAACTACAAACCCAACCCAATTTCTCCTTCCTTCACCATTCCCCATCCAATGTAACGTATATACTTTTCTTAATTCTATCACTCCACTTTTTTGTATTAATGTACCATCAACATCACAGCTGCTCTTATTGGTATTTTTCGGTAGATGGCACTTCGGATTCAGGTGACATTACAGATATGAAGTGCCAGCGATAGAGTTGAGCTTGAGCATAGATCAATCTGGTATTTAGAGAACTACAAATCTGGTTGTGTATTGCGCAAAGTAGAACTAACAAATACAAAAGTTTTTTGGTGCCAAATGATTCATTGAATAGTGATAAAGACAGTGGCGACTTCTATTTGAGTGAGCAAGTGCAAGGCTTATAATTTCACACAAAATAGTATTTTATCTTATTTTAGTTAAATAGCACTAAAAATTCAAGAGGTAAAACAGCTGTCTGCTAAAAGAACTTCAAACTGAAGACCCGAAATCTCATCAAAAATATTTATGCATGAACTGTGAAACTCTTAAATATTTGGTATCAAAAGTCACTCTATTAATTAGAAGAAAAAATACACACCTAAAAATGCTAAGACTGCTTCACACGTCCAGGATCTCTCAGGCGCCATTTTCTTTGATCAAACCTTAGAACATGTTTTATAACGTAGATATGAGATCAAAGATCTTTGAAGAGTCGTCCAAGATACATCACATTTTCATTGATCAAAGAAATATGACAGAAATGTGATAGTGTAATACCAGCCTAACAAAAACAAGTTTTAAGGCATCCTTTAGGGCCGATTCACACAGAACGTTAAGCTAAGATTTGCTCTAACTCTGTAGAAAGATAGCGGACAATGTATTTAAATGTGTTGGTTCATACAGAAAGGTAAGCTAAGCGATGCCTTGTCATGCCACACTATGTTTTGTCCGATTGCTGGCAGTGTTGGCTGCAGTGTTTGGTGAAAATAACTAAATAAGTGTTGAAGTTTTGTTTTCAGTTTATTTTGCGTGTATTTAAGTAATATTATATTTAGGCTTTATATTTAATAAACGTTTTTATATTAAAATGGAAGCATTAATTGAACAAGTCAAACCTCTACCTCCTAAATTTTCTTCGTCTTTAAAAACAGCATCTTTTCTTCCTCAGTACTATCATCTGAACTAAAACAAGACATTTTGGAGAATGCCATCTTAACTAAACTTCACTGGTGTAGACCAGAAAGAAACAATGAATTTGGGAGTGAAAAGAGGAACAATGGCTTGGCTTAGCAATGAGTGTGAAACCAAATTGACAAAGTCTTAGCAGAGGACAGCACAGCACAGCTTAGCATTATGCATGTACCGACCTTTAGCATGTGGCTTGGTGCACAACTCGATAGTGAATGTAGATATTTGTTTTGGAATCATGAGTTTGACTAAAGTGTTGCTATAAAGTTTTGATAATTTTTAAATTGCAATTATTCTTTCTTAGTTCTCATAAAACTGATAGTTTATAAACATGAGTTTATATAAATATCTGTTTTTGATTTCATAATCATTGTTAACGTAATTTTATTTTTATCAATATGAATTCTGTGCAAAACATTATGAAAAAACAAATTAGTGTGTGTACTCAAGAAAAAGAAATTAGAAACTAAAACAACTTGGTAGACCTACACCAAATATTATTCTATAAAAAATGACAAAAACTAATAATCCTGAATGTACTATAAGGTTCAACACAGACACTTTTAAATAAACATGATTGGCAATGTGATTGTAATGTGAAAAATACATTGTTCTGCTTTCCATACCCCATACCACCACCTCCCTTCCCCCCATTCCCATACCTACAATGGTGATGTATCTACAAAACCAAATACCTTTCCAAACTGGCAGGGATGGATTTTATGTCATATATAAATATACACACACACACATACATATATATATATGTGTGTGTGTTTCCAGATAACCTTACATTTTTAAAACCTGATGTGCAGGGCTGTAAATGAAATAAAATATTTTATTTCACAAAAGGTTGGTAGGTTGGTTAGTTATCTAAAATTCTTTCTAAAGTTACAAATTGGCATATTTCAGAATAAGATTTAAATATTGGAATTATAAATGAATTAAGTACTTGTATGAAACTTGAGCTCCAGTAATCAGTGAATTTGCCACTCAGGAGTACGTACACTCTTCATTAATGATGAATCGTCGAGACTGAAAGAGATCACTTCTTCTACTCTTACCATGACATATAGACACTAGAGTAGACAATATGATAAAATGACAACATAAGCCAGTGAGCCGGGCCCCGAGTGAGTTTAAATAAATAAAGCAAGGGGAGGAAAGGTTGAGCCTACCTGCCTAGTAATGACTCACCATTCACCACCCGTGCCCGCCAGGCTTCTCTTGCATTGTCTTCCCATCCTCCTGATGGTGAGAAATCTTAACTGACTGACACATTGAATTTGCTTTAAGTTTACATTAATCTCAACTCAGTTTAACGTCTCAAACTCTTAATTAGTACAACAATTTTTGTCGTGTTTTTTTACATGATACTTTATTCCAATAAAAAAAAATCCGACCGACGCCGGCCCCTATGCGTTGGCCCCCTCTACCAGCACCCCCGCCAGTCGACAGCCCTGGTAGTTAATTATTTTACCTTAACTATAGCAAAGTATATTATAATATGTAATATTGTAAAATGTTAGCCTAAGTAAAATTATATGTCGATAAGATTAAATAGGTAGGGCCTATATAAAAGTGTCTACAGCATAGTTCAGAATATTTGTATTTGCGTACCACCTATATTTTTTTTGGTTAAGAGCCACCACTGGGTAAAGAAGCGCATTTCCTTCTGTTTAGGCAATCTATTGTATGCCATTAGACTAAATTTTTAAAATATATTTACATCTCCTTTGCTTTTTTTTTTAACAAGTGGTTACTCTTATTTGCACCCAAAAAAAAGTAGGGTAGTTATCAAGTGTTAAAATTCATTTTAATGAGTTTCCTGGTCAGCCATGTAATATAATATTTGCCTACCGAATGGAAACCCATTTAGCTGTGAACCCTTTTTGTTGTGTTTTGTCATTGTTCAAGAAGGGAAGACACAATGAATATGGTCTAGCTTAGTGGTACAAGTCCAGCCGCATGCTGTGCGGGGTAGAATTATGTATCAGTACAGTACTGGTATCATATTATCTAAAAGGCTCTTTCTATGAAAAATGAACTTTAGTTGCTTAAATACATACTATCCGTGAAAGTATTTAATTCTAATGTTCCCACAGATACAAACCATTTTTTAGGCTTGTCAAATTTTAAATTAAAATTTCATCTAAACCAATTTTCAATCATTTTCAATTTTTAATCATTGTATAAAAGTTTCAGTCTTAGGGTCATATAAGAGCCCTAGTTTACTTGATGTCAGGGAATTCCCCATAGTTTGTATAGCAGAGGAAGTCATTTGCTAGGTTGTTCTTGTGACGGGGCTCAAATCCAGATTTCCGAACATCCAGAAGTCTCCTGGACAGATTTTCCATGACAGCACCTACATGCAGAAAGAACAATCTTGTTTGTAAGTCTACATAATACATACACATTCTCACAAATAGGATTTCTGTAAGCATAAATTGTTTGATTTATTATTAACTCATCTTACTCTATTTAGTTTGGTTCATTAAGGGTGTTCATTTTGTAAGCTCAATTTGATGTGTTTATATATCATTCTTTATAATATTGTTTATATAATTTGTTACTCAATTTCTACTTTATTGTTATGTCTTAATGTAAATACCCATTTTGATACTAGTTATTAAAATAAAGAAATATTTAGTGGAGTTATGTAAAATTATGAGTGTTTTATTGATTGGCTCTTGAATGACCCATGATCATTTGTCTTTTTTTAGTAGATCAGTAGTTTGTTTAACAAGGGAGTCAAAAGGGTTGATTCACTTCTACCTTCCTTCTCTGACAAAAACTTTCAGATCTCAAATGTTAATTTTTAAGGCTAGCTAGCCCAGACAGACTTCTTTTTGCACTGTATTGAATTTAAGTTCATAGTTTTTGCGCATAGTTTTAGAAAAATTACTATAGTTTGTATGGTTTTTTCCCGTCACATATTCACCTTTACGCTGCCCTATGAGCAGTAATGTAGCCTTGAGATGGGGGTTGTCTTGAAAGCTTTGTAAATCTGCTGATAAAATCAAAGGGTGGGAAGTCACCAGATAATAAGATATATTTTCTTTATCAATCATTACGTGTAAACATTTTAGCACCAAATTACCCACTCCTGTAAATTATAGTATCATAAAAAAAAAACACCTAAGTATGCTTTAGATGCTAAAAATTATAGTCTGGAGCTATAAGTGACTCTGCTACCCCCATTAAACCCACACAGCAATTTCACCTCTGGACACACAGGACTTATCTAGTACCATGAATCTGGCCAATTAAATATCCCCTCGGCATCTGTGCACAGTGATGGGTAACTTTAAGAAAATATCTGCATTAGTAAACACAAAACTCAGGCTATGAAATCAATGTCATGAGCACCTCGTTTAACCTGAAGGCTAGCAGGCTTACCCTACATGGTTTCACTATGGATTATAACTTTTAAGATGTGTGTGTGTGTTCAGCCATTGAGGGCCTAGAAAACATGATAATTTAGTTGATTTAAGAATTGGTAAGGTGGAATTTAGAGGAATTGAACCATCATTTATGTGGAGGGATAGTAAAACCATTTAGGAAAAACCACAACAAGTTCAACCGACAGTGATTCAAACCTTAATCTTCTCATCCTTGGCAGTCTAGCTAAACACGAAACTAGCATGTTAGCTAACTATGCCACCGAGGCAGGTAAATACATTCTTAACATATGAGTAAAATCATTAATATTTAAAATATTCATTGGACTTTCCAGCTATCAAGTTAATGGTAAACGTTGTGGTTGTTATTATTGTTGTTGTTATTGTCGTCATCATCATCATTATTATTATTATTGTTATTATTAGCCCCATGTCTTACTACCCGTTCGGGTTATACGCACTTACGCTAATGTGTAGGGTGATTGTGAGAATGGAGAACCTACAGTTTAACGTGGGATCCGAACCACACATTCACAAGTTGTGATTAATACACATCTTGCCAGAGGTGAAGGGAGGGTTTGGCAATCAGATAAATCTGTGCCGGGACCGAGGATTGAACCCCGAGCCCCCAGCACAGAAGTCTATACCTTACCCCTAGACCACCAGATCACCCAGTGGTAAACATAATTTAAATCTATCTTTAAATAATATTATATCATAAAACCAGATCTATGAAATGAAACTTAAAAATTTGAAACAATAAATTACATACTTAGTGGCTTTTTAAAACATAAATAAAATATTATTTATCACCGCGTCTTACTACCCGTTTGGGTTATACGCTATAAATAAAATAAATTATCATTGAATTATAATGTAATTAAAAGTATGACATTGCAAATACAGTATAGTTAAAATCAAAAGAGTATTTTATTAAGTACACAAATATTTTTTTTTACGGTCATCATTGAGAACATATTAACTGTGGTAAATGTAAATTTATGGTTTAGTAACCCTTCTAGTACCTCGAACCGATTTCATTGGCCGTTAAAAGTGCGGGAGCCGATGAGGTCAGCTCTCCAGATTTAAGCTAGTTTTTGCTTTAGCTGATAGATAGTGTAGTAGTGTCACATACCACTAGAAAGAAAACATTTTCCTCTAGTATTTTATAAAAGATTGGCAACAAAAATCAACTGTAAATAGTTGTTATTGAACCTAGGAGTTTAGTAAATTTACAATGGGACGGTCATGTACTCAATGTGCTAAGTGCAACGCCAGTTTACGTACGAGCTGCATGGGAAAACATTAGGTGTAGCTCACATTAATACTGATATAAGCAGTTCAGTAAGTAGTTTTCAGATGTACGAGTTAAATTGTTCTGTGCTTACAAAAATATACTATTCAGATTTTCATGTTATTTCATGTGAATGAAAAAATTTCTTTACCAATGAAAGTAAATAGGCCTAAATGTATATGATGTTTAAAAAAACGTATAATATTAATTATAAAAGGTTTTTTGAAAAACGTATTCATTATGTGTAGGCCTAAATATTTATTCATGAGGTAAGCAATATAATAAATTTTGCTATAAAGTAAGCAATAGCGGTCCAAAAATATCTAATGTAAGATATCAAATAAAAATTCCTGTAATTCCTATTTATAATCATATATTCAAAACGTTATTTTCTTGTATAAAACTAAATGCACTACAACAAAATAATAATGAAATATATATATATTTTTTTTAAATATATGTTAATTAGCATTAGTTTTGAAAACAAATAAATAAAAAAAAAAAGAAATTTAAATTCAGAAATTATATAATTTTAATTACGATAATCTCTTCACATATAAAGGTTTGGCGAATTTTATTGCAAACGTTTACAAAAATGAGAAAATAGTTACATGGCATTCTTCACACACAAAACCTAACAGGCCTCTGGCACTCTATGCGTGTGGATTCTGGAATAGGAGTGGCACTAAAATGGTTAATAATCCATCGAAAGTGACACCTGTATACCAAAAACTTGACATATTAATACATGAAAGTAGATCTGGTAGCATTTCTAGCTTTCAGATAAGGCTCTTCCTATGAAGTTTGTGCTGCAATTACCTGTGCAAAGTATGATGTTTCTGCTTGTTAGGAACTTGACGGTCATCGCGGTCTTGGTCAAACATTCCTCTGAAAGGAAGGGTGGATCTGCGACCACCAAGTCAAAGCTTTTCTCCAGGTGTTTAGGAACCTCCAAGGGTGAATTATAGTCATAGAATATAAAGTCTTGCCCATAAACTGCAAACCTGTGGTCATACTCAAATAATACGACTGAAAAGAAGATGAAAGGAAATATAAATTAATATTTATTTATAATTTATTTGTCTTTTACTAAGACAATAAAAAAAATTAAGTTGATGGCATCTGGTGCTCCCAACTGTATTGGCACCTATAATAGATACTTAGAAAATAGATGCACACTTCATTTGCGGTGAAAGCTGCGCCATTGTAAAAACCAGCAACAAGTAATCTCACTTAAGACTCAAAGTTTTGGCATTTTCAATCATAACATAGAGCTTATTGTTCTGAGGACCAATATCTTTGTTGAGTTATAAGTGAGTTAAGAACAAGAGACCTTATTTTAAATCAATATTATTTCCTCTTCTCTCCCCATATTATTTAATTTCATTAAAGGATAGGGCAAATGTAAATATGTGAAAGAAATAGGAGGGGAATGGAAAATGTAAAATATTGGTTGTTACTCTACAATGTTTAAGTCTAAATGTGCAAAAACCTTCAAATAAATTACCTTGTGAATGGGGTTTTTGTTTCTTGATAACCTTGTATAGAGAAGGACAAGATATGAGAGCTATACTCCCATGACCACCCGCAACTCTGCATGCTTCCTTTGCAAGACAGTTAGCTGTCTCATCATCATACCAGAATTGGCTCAATTGCTGAAAAGGTTATTTAGGCTTACTGTGGGATTCATATATTCAGTTAATCTACAAGAACCAAAGATGACTTTACTAGCAGTGGGCCCTACTTATCAAGGTTGGTATCAATTTACCCAAACTATGAGAAACCATATTTTTATGGTTAGATAAAAAAAACACTCATAAACCCCCATGAATAAAATTTGTAACAATTTTGAGAATGTCTTGATTTGTAACTAAAAAAAAATGAAATAGGAGGGAAACCGCCTCCTGTACATCTGGTTGAAAGTCCAACCTCAATATCCCTTCCCTAACAAGCCCATATATTACAAGCCTAACGCCAAAAAGTGAGAGCTGTAGAACACATGCAATGGCTAAAGGTAGAGCTAGTAAAGTCAAGTTTACACATTCTATTTTAATGTATAGCCCTTAGTCTGCAGTCCAGATAAACCATACCATAATATATTGTGTAGAGTGAGATTCGATCCTTACTATCTGTTCTCACCGTATGGATAGCCTGTAACTTTGGCGGGCTAGGTAAAACAGCTCGAACCAAGTGCTGCATCATAGTGTGGTTTTCTGTATTATAGTTCAGAAAATAGTGGAAATGAGACTAGTGAAACAGTTTTAAACCATAATTTTAAGATGATTAATCAGAAATTGATGTCATAGTATCAGATTGCTCTGGCCACAGAGTCCTTATCCGTAAGTCCGTACTCCGTAGAAGTTGATTAACTTTAACGTTCTAAGGACTAGTTTATATGGACTACCAATCACAGCTGAGTAAATAGTGGGTATGTGTGTTGGGATCCATCTTCAACAGAAAAATACATTATATATAATTAGATTTTATTTGTGATTGGTTAAAATATTCTTGTTAAAGATCAAAACCCATATAAACATAAAAGAAGTGCGAAAATAATATTAAAAGTGCTTGCTTTGTTTAAATTCATAATACTACTAGGTACCTATATTTATTTAGAATTACAGGTTAGTTTATTTTAATTTAGATTGTTAAACTCATGTTATAAATAGATTTATTGTGATTGTACCACATTTTAAGTACATCCTAGAAGTTTGCAAAACAAAATTGTTTTTTTAGTTTCTTTTATTGATCAGCTGACTGATGGCGCTCGCCCCTTACTGTAGACGATTTTCTTTTGAAGTTTGCGGTTATAGGAAGTCTCTGAATACCTCAGTGGTTAGAACGGTCACGTGATTATGGAGATGGACAGTGTAATCGCGAATAGAATATCTTGAGGACCACGGACAACGGATGCGGAGTCTGTTTCGGGGAATGTAGGCGTCCAAGATAGAAATCAATTTTATTACCTACCCAATTTTCTTCAAATGTTACAGTTTCATTCTTTAACTCTTCCTTTTTGTCAAGTAATAGTTTTAATTTTTCTTCTTTTTCTGCTTGTTCGGCATAAAATTCGTTTAAAATTGCTAATGTATCAGCTGGCAATACATAATTGTTTTCTGTGTCAGATGTTGACATTTTATAAATAATCAAAAGAGACAGAGCCAACTTAACTAAGGTTTTTAATAAATCCCCATATGTCAACAGTTTGAAGTGTTACCAGATAATAAAGGTTACAACTATATAAAAGTATTTGAGAGGAGGTAAATTGAAAAAAAAGAGATAGAAGCAAGCACGAAATTGCTTTTGAGAGTGAAAATAGAAACTTTATACAGTTTACATTGAATAGATAATTAATAGCTTTCTTTTGAGCAATATTAACGCAAGTTTTTATCCTTTGCCCAATATTTTTTTTTCTGAACTTTCTTGAATAAGAAATCACTATTCACAGATATATTATTTTTAAAACGTACTTTCTTATTAATTATTTGCTAAAGTTCTTTTCTTTTTTTTATACACTTATTTCTATTTTTAGTGTTTATCTCACCTTTATTGATAAAATGTACTCATCTATATTACCACACATTTTTCAAATTTACTGCTGTCCTTTATATTTTGTTAAAAAAAAAAGTTTTTGATTTGTTTAACTTTAATTCATAATGCCTTTTTAATCTCTTAAAATTTAAACTTATGTAAAATTTCATTTTCTGTAAACCCATAGTCCTATAAGTGAGCTCTAGCTCTTTGGATCATGTAATTAATTATTAAATTTAAAAAAACTTGAAAAAAGCCAAGTGTCAGGAGTAGGCCAATCGTCTGCATCTTGGCTCTCTCTCTCTCTATATATATATATATATATACACACACACATACAACAGACGGCATTAAATAATAAATAGTATTTGATTTATTTTCCTTCCCATTTCTATTGTATAAAACCGGTGAATTCAAATGCGCAAAATAAATTAGAGGAAATCAGGTATTTATAATTATGTACCTTTGAAATGTTAATTTAATACATAAAATCGTTAAAGTCAAATTAAACAAGGAGTGCGATTAATTTATAGTTGGAAAATTACACTTGGACACAAAGATTGAATCCGGAACTGTAATATAGAATCTTTTCATTAAAATATTTTCACGTGTTGTTTTGCTTACTTGCTATAGCTACGTGATAACAAAAAAATATACAGTTTAGCTTGTCGGCTAAAACTCGTATGTAGGTTTCTAGTAGAAATAAGTATATTTGCTGGATGAATAAAACAATTAACAATCGTTTCAAATGTTACAATATTTTACCGCAAAAGAGCTGTGGCAGCTCTATTAAAATAATGGCTGCAACTGAAATTTTGTTGTAGCGTGGGTGCGGCTCAAACGTTGGAAATTGTTTATATGTAAATTCCATGATTCAAAGTGGGATTTTATTTCGTCGGACAAACCTGGCTAATGTATCATGGGAACTTGTATGGGCCGCTGCCTTAAAAAAGATATCAAAAGGTATTAAACAATTGGTTTGTCAGTGGTATGTGCCAGATAAATAATGTTTTATTAATAAATATTCTCAAATCACTGAAATATCATTTTAATCCCATATAAAGTTATGTTTTAACATTACAGTACCACCAAACGTTCACATTGTCGTGAATAATGTATTGGATTATTTACTCTGTAAATGTGAGTCATGATGTGGTTTATAGTTATACCCTAGTGTATAGTCCTACATTTACTACATAAGATAGATTCACCAGAAAGTTGACTATTTGAAACAGATCTGAATTTATGTACCGAGCTCAGTCAAGAAAACTTGGCTTTCATTGGACAGTTTTTTTGTAATAGATATAATTTATTTCTATAAACTATATTTTGGTTAGATATGTACCAGAAAAAATTAAAATTACTCCTTTCTATAATCCTACCTCGGTGGTCTTGGGGTAAAGCTCTAGCCTCGAGACCAGATGATCGTAGGTTCAAACCCAGCCAGGGCCAACGAATTTTCTTAAGCGATAAAAATCCTTAGCTCAACTTTCTTTAGAGGGGAAGAATTGTGGCTTGTAAAAGAACCCTAAATTGTAAATGAAAATACCTTTCCCAGCAAAATTGGTAGGCCCTTACACTCACTCATGGAAATTCTCATGTGCAGATATAATCATTTGATTCATAGTCTATGTTAAATACCTCAAATAGGTTAAATAAAACATTTCTCTAAATGACGTAACTTAAACCAGTTAGATGTGAACTGGGCAAAAATAACTAGACCTATATCATAACTACCATAATTATATAAAAAGAGCATCATTACCCAGCTTTATTGATAGAAAAGATATAATTCACATAATTATCTGAAGTATTGATTGTAATAATAAATGTTATTTTTTCAGGCCATATTGTTCTCAGAAAACAATGTACTTCAGTGGTCAGGATCATGTCGAGGTGAGATTATCACCCTAAGCACGGTTTTGGAGAACTTATTTTAAATTACAGTTTAAGATCCTACTAATTATTTTAGTAACTTTTATTTAATTAATGTTAAAAATAACTTTTTTTTTAATCTGAAGGTGTATTTTGTTTAATGTAATACCCTGTTTTTGATTCGAATGTCAAATGAAATTATTAGATTAATGTAATCCATAACTTTTAATATTTATTTATAGGCCCTAGTTTTTAAAATGACTAGGTATGCATTATAAATTACTAAACCATTTATATAGAATAAATGTTTTAATGTTGTTTTCTTCCTTCTTAGTTTGACTTTCTTGTGGATGATTTTAAGGTGAGATAATTATTTAGGCTATGTATATTTCAGAAAGAGTAGTTTTTCCCAAATTTTCTCCAGTCACGTATCCCTTTCGTCCTACCAACATACCTCTTTCTTTCAACTCTTAAAAAAAAAGGAATCCAATACCTGACTATTGTTAAGTATAAATGGTATGAAATTTTAACAAAGTTTGAGCTCTCAAAAGCTTTTACAGAGTGGAAAAAATAACCTTATACAAGGTATTATCACATAAAAAAATTGTTTTTTTAGTGATGTCATGTACCCCCTGAAATACTTTTTATACTCCTGAAGTATGTGTACCACAATTTGTGAAAAAACTAGCACACTATCAAAGCTTAGGTGATACAAGTGAGGTTACTCTGAAAGTTTGTATGCCACGAAAATAACTTAAAAAGTTATTCTTGGCATCAACAAAATGTTCTTAACTTGAAACCATTTCTATTCTAAAAAAAAAAACTCCCCCCCTGAAATTTTATCAATAGAATTTTTCCTAGCCTTTGACAGTTAGAGGGTTATGTTGCCATAAAAAACACTTCAGATAGCTTCTAGAACTCTTTTATTATTTATAATTTTTTCTAGCCTCCAGAAATTGAAGGATG
>CABEEJ010001557.1:51444-82966 GCA_901482245.1 Timema douglasi
TAGGCTGGTATTACACTATCACATTTCTGTCAAATTTCTTTGATCAAAGATCTGTGATCAAAGAAAATATGATGTCACTTTGACGACTCCTCAAAGATCTTTGATCACAGAAATATTTTACAAATCTTTGATCACATATTTTCGCTATAGAACATGCTCTAAGGTTTGATCAAAGAAAATGGCGTCTGAAAGATTAACCTGGACGTGTGAAGCAGTGAAAAATTTAATTGTCCAATATGAACAGAATGATTTCTTATATAACACAAACAGTGAAAGCTATAAGGACCGAGACAAACGATTGGCTAAACATAAAGAAATATCAGAAGCATTACAGGAATATGTGCCAGGCTGCACGGCCCAGGATGTTAAGAAAAAAATTAACGGGTTACGAAGCCAGTATTTAACAGAGACAATGAAGGTAAGTTTATTGTTGTTTATTTATATTTGGCCAAAATTGAGAATAGGGGTTATTATATAATTTTAAAAACTATACAAACCATAGTCACTATTGTCTGAACATATAATAAGAATTAAATGAATGGGCATTGGACATCCTTTGAACGTTCTTTAGAAGTTGTGTAACTTATGTTTAATATATCTAGCAGGACAGCCCATTATTATATTATCAAGTACATTGTTGTGCTGGTAAAGAATGCTTTTAAAGAATTAATGTAAAGTCATTTTTTACACAAATATTTAATTTCTACAACATTTTATGAACATTGTTGTGCTGGTAATGGATGCTTTTAAAGAATCAAGGTAAAAAGTCATTTTCTACACAAATATTTAATTTCTACAACATTTTATAATTACAGATCAGAAAAAGTAAAAAGAGTGGGTCCGATACAGAAAAGATATACAAGCCAAGTGTTTATTGGTTTCCATTATTATCTTTTTTGGGTAATTCAACAAAACCAGACATATCTCAATCCAGTTTAGATGAGAGTCCAAATAATGAAGACATGAACATTACAATGAATGAAGAACACTCTACTGCTGATGACATTGTGAGTACAAATCTAAATCATTTTATCTTGCCAGGGAACTTTACCCGGCCCATTATAAAAGTCCTTAAACTGATCTCTTATTTCGCGACCATGCCTAGTTGGTCTATTATATTGTCGAGCAAGATCATGCATCTGGAAGTTCTCTTCATTATCGAGAGTCCGTACGTCCATATAAGCTATCTCGTTTTCTTTAATGGTATATATTTCCCTCTGTGTGTAAGAATTGCGACGTTTTTCAGTCAAAACATTATGTAGTGTGCAAGCAGCCAATATAATATCAGTTACTTTTGAAGGCGATAGGTTAATAGTGGTTAAAAATACACGAAATCTATTTGCCAAGATACCAAAACAGCTTTCAACCATACGTCTCCCACGAGATAATCTGTAATTAAATATTCGTTGCTCTGGAGTAATATCACGTAAAGGATATGGTTTCATAATGTTACTGCTGAGAGGAAATGCATCATCAGCTAGTATTACAAATGGTGTGGAGACGTTAGTATCTGGTAGACGTTTCTCTCTTGGGATATATAATGAATTGTTGTCCAAAGCACGCTTCAAGGCACTTTTTGCGAACACACCAGCATCGCCAACCCTACCATTTGTTCCAGCATCCACATATATAAATTTATAATTTGCATCAACAAGAGCAAATAAAATAACACTGTTGAAGTGCTTATAATTAAAATGACGAGATCCTCCGTATTTAGGACAGATAATTCGAACATGCTTCCCGTCCATTGCTCCAATGCAGTTAAACACATTCCATTTATCTTGAAAATCCTTAGCGATGTTTCCCCACTCAGGTTCTGTTGTAGGTATCTGAAACAGATTTAGAACATTCATAATAATGACAATTTTTTTCTTCTTCAGAATGTTGAAGATACGGCTGGAGATGAATCAAGAGTACCACCAACTAAGAGGAAACGCAAGACTGTAACAAATTCACCTGAAAAAAAATTGTTGAATGAGGCGATGTTGACTATGAGACAAATGTCGGCATTAACCTCAAAAAATACAGCCGTCCAAAAAGAGGATTCACATGACATTTTTGGAAAGTTTGTTGCCTCTGAGCTTCGCACTATGAGTCATCATGATTCAATTTTATTAAGAACCAAAAGAAGGATTCAGCAAGCCATTATGGATGCATGGGAGGCTCTCGAAACCAGAAGTGAATCTTGTACACTATACAGCTCTTCTTGGGGCTCAACTAGTGCAACACCAGAGCCCAATCCATTTCATACTGAAAGTGTGTATGCTTCTAATGATGGTGGATTACAGCACAATCATGATTCTGTCTCGTTGATAGACACAGCACTCGAACAAGCAGAAATCATTTTCGAGTGATCACTTAGATTGTCAAAATATTCTCTAGTTGTACTATAAAGCAGGGTAACTTTTTTTTACATACTTATTTAGGGAAAACTATTTATTTACTGTTATTATATAACAGTGAATACTTTTTATTGCTAAATGTGTATAACATGCTGTAATACATATCAAAGAATTTTCCTGGAATTACTATAACTTTTGGTAAAATGATAATAAAAATAAATAGAGTGAATTTAAAATTTAATTTTGAATAATTGTGATATTTTCTATGTGCTTTGTACAATTAAATATGTTAATATCTCAAATTTAATTTTTTTTAAAATATAACTAACCTTGAGATACTCATTTTTCAAAGACTGGTAAATAGCTCTGCACGTTTCTGGAACTATTTGTGAAATAGTACACTGTGGTATTCGGGTGCTGTATTGCAAGCTTGAAAAACTTTCACCTGTAGCGAGAAAACGAAGGGTTACTGATAAACGATCTTCCACGCTTATAGCATTTCTTAGGTGTGTATTTTTTCTTTTAATTAATGGAGTGACTTTTTCCACCAAATATTTAAAAGTTTCACAGTCCATGCGTAGATATTTTTGATAAGTTGCCGGATCTTCAGTTTGAAGTTCTTTTAGCAGGCAGTTGTTAATCCCTCTTGAATTTCGTCTCCCAACCCAAGGTCGAGCCCACAATCGTTTAATAGGTTTTCTTTTCGTTCTAAGCAGCAACGAGATTATCACAATAGCACTCACAGTCGCCGCACATGAAATTAAACCATTGGAGTCCATTTTTTTAATAACATATATTGTAGCAACTCTGAAAGAAATGTGACGTAGTGTAATAACACATCTTTGATCAAAGACGGCGTTAAATCTTTTATCATATATTTGATCAAAGAAATATATGTAATATATTTCTTTGATCAAAGAAAAATGTGATAGTGTAATACCGGCCTTAGACTTATACCTATGTGATGAAGTTTAATAGTGGCTTTGAGAAGAATCTTATCTCGACAAAGTTGTCAAAATTTATTAGTGTTTAGATGTGGCGCTAATATATGATTAATAAATTGGTATTGCATGTAATATTATGCATACAAATAAACAGAATATCTTAAATGAAACTTAACTAAATATCAGTTAGTTAAATTTATGTGCAGTATTTTATGAGCAGTTTTGATTATTTTTTATACTCTGCAATATTGCATTTTTAACTTTTGTCGAGGGGTGTGACATGAAGAGGGCTTTGGGAAGTTTTGGGGGTATTATCATGAGAAATCTTGTGTTTTTCCTGTTTGGCCAATTAAGGCCTTTCTGAAAATTATTGTTATTTGGTTTTAACTTTGACTCCGAATAAAATGTTTTTTGTTATGTGTGTGCTTAAATTATTGAAAAGATATTTAGTTTCTATTTCAAGTTTTGAAATGAAAGGAGAAGAGTTTATAAATACATTTTGTTTACTGTGTCATTATAAATCTGACATGTCTTGTGAACAAAAATCTGTGATTAATTTAATGTTACCAAACCATTGGCCAGAGCTAATACAAGATATAATAGGTAAGACGATTGTAACTAACAATCTGGTCTCCCCTTATTCATAATATAAGCTACGCCACTGATCTTAACCATGTAGATCAACTTAAAAAAACTTGTATATTTGTATAGTTATTGATTTAAAAGTTGTTACATAATTTTTATTTCATACTTTGTCCAGCCACCTTATATTACTCTCTGAGACAGGTCTATACTTGTGACTCACAAATTTCCAAATATGTTATTAATCAAAACATGTTATTTTCTTTCTCTTTTGCTTTCATTGGATTTAGGATTTCATATCTGCTCTCATTAAGGCGTAAAGAGGTAACTAACTAAAAACTAACCAAACTATGTTAAACAGTGTAAAATGGTAATAAAGAGCCTTATGACTGATTTTATTTGTGAGGCTATAAATACAGTCTTCTCATTTACTAGAAAATATGCAGCCCACTGAGACGTTGTAGAAGTACAAAAATATTGAGTTATTTAAGAAGTGGTTTGTTATTTAAAAAAATGGTTTACTCCAAAATGGAGGTTAAAGGTATAATTTTATCTATAGCCAACGTTTTACATGAAATGTCATAACTCAGCCACCTGGGTGAGATCATTATTTGTTTGGTTTTTGTGCGTCACATCTTACTACCTGTTCAGGTAATCCATATTTAGATAGGTAAATCTTTTGGCAGCCATTAGGCCTTAAGTCACTAAATTGTAAAACAAATCTTACACACACATATTGTATTTTAATATCGAGTCATTGAAAAAGTGTTTAACCGATTACAGAGTTGCGCCAGCCCATTGTATACTATTTTCACAGCGGTGTAAGACAGAAAGCTTCGTACAAGGACAGCCAAAATCAGGAGAGCAACCTGGCATCCAAATTTCAGCTCCCCTTTCCTTTATTACCTGATATTAAAAATAGATTCCTGGACACCTTTTTGAAGGATGCTTTACATTTAAACATCTATTTGTGTTTTTACTCTAGAAATTTAACATTTCTTAAATGTGAAAATTTGTGAAGAAAATATTTTCTAAATTACCCAAGACATATTCAACCAGTTACAATAATGGGATAAAGATAATTTTCCAATAAGAAGCTACGCAACAAATTGAGTTAATTTGCATTAACTTTTGTATAAATAGAAAGGTTTCTTCTAAAGATATTATCTGATTGTTGTTTAATTTTACTCTGATGAGTATCGCATTATTATTTTGGTTGCAACCATATATTGCTTACAATATTAGTTTAAAAGAAAGTATTGTTGTTCCTTTTTATTGACTCTTTAATGTTAACTTTTAACAGCCGGTGAGAGAGGTTACACTTGAACTGACAGATGACACTTGGTCCAGGGAAGATGTGAACCCTAGACTTCTGGATACATCTGCCTCAAGAATGCAATCATATGCATGGTTAGTTTATTCCTGATATTAATATGTTGACATATTGTAACGTTAAATAATACAATTAATAAACATTATATTTTTATCAACACTCTTATCTTACAAGTAAATATTTATATTTTCTTGTGACCTCTCAGAGAAAAGAAGTATGGTGATCATTATGGGAAAAAAACAATTCAATATTTTGATATTTGTTGAAGTTTAATGGACCACTGAACCTGAAAAAGTGTTTTTTGCGATGCTCTCTGTAACTCAGCCTAGAACCTACACCAAAATAAACAACTTTTATTTGAAATAATATTTTTTATAAAATCACTATTTTACTATCTATAGGTAAATATATTTTTTTTAAATAGAACTTTTGGAAATGGGGAGTTGAATAAATAATACATTTATGTAACATTGTATATTATTTAATGTATTCTGTTAGGAATCACGTTTTTTCCCCCCTCTATTATGTTTCTATAACGATGTATATTATTTATTTTCACACAAGTTTTATCTAAATGTCTCCATGTTTAGATAAAGTAGCATTTAAGTCTGTGCGGAGCTCTGTACCATTTATTTGCAAATATATTATGGGGTAAACCTTGATTTAATTATAGATTTCTCAAAATATATTTCAGCGACTTCATCAAGTTTCTAGATTATTGACTGTATGCATGCACTATTACCCACTTAAAAATGTTGACATGTTTTTGTTTATGTTATATTTCATCATAATAGATGAGTGCATACTAGGAATGTTGGTTTACTCGAAATATTATAGAAAATAAAAACAATGTATGAGAATATATTCAAATTAATCATTTGCCCAAATGGAATAGTGATCTGTTGTACATTTAAACCAAAACATACATCATTTTATCATAAATGTAATTTGTTATTTACTGTGTCGAAGGTTTAAGTGAATATGTGCATATGATTACAACAAAGTTAATGGTGTCTATAATAAAATCTAAACTCAAAGCACTGTTTAGTTATTTGGTGTTCCTAGACAATTGGTATTGATGCTTTCCCACCACAATCTATTTAATTACCTAATGTAGATAATACAAGTGTCCTTGCCAAAATATACTTCAGTGTAGCCTGTCAGTAGAATAAAAAATAAAGTTAAATACTTAAAACAAAGATTAATACAGGAGTCTTAATAGTGAGAGTTTAGTGGTAAGCCCATCTTTAACTGTCAAAAAATATAATTACATGGAATAACCAGAAAATATGCACATATTTTTAAGTGTTAGAAGTACTTAATATACTTTTTTTTAAATAGCATACTACAAACATAATTCCATAAATAAAAACCTATTTAAGTATGTGTTTTAGAATCTAAAAAATACTATCAAATGTTTTCTGTTTTTTTACTTGTGAACATTGTTTTTCTGGCTAAGACTGCATTTTTCATCCTATGTAAATGTACATGCACTGCTTGTATCTCTACCTCAAACTACACAAAATGTCAAACTTTTGAGGTTAATTTATTTGTTATTTAAAACAAAAGTTTCTGTAAATTTGCCATCCTACATGGTCACATAGATTTTACAAAGCTTAAATTAAACCCCAAGTGTAGCTTGACACCAACCCGTCAGAAAGCCAACGTGACTGTGCTTATGTATGTGCACAGCAGTACTTCGGACAACCCATTCCAGCCCCTAGATGCACGATCGCTCCTAGCAGCCAAACTGCTCCAAGAATCTGCCGTACCACGAACTCGCAGTGCGGCCTCTTCCACCCCTCCTAGCTCTCTGGACCTTGAGTGGGAGCATGAGGGTGAGTAGAATGTGATCCAGAGTATTTGCTTTAATTCCCAACGTGCCTCCAAGGAGTCCGAGCCTAGTGTTTAAATTCTTCTTCGAATTTGTGCAAGTGTTTTAAGTTTGGTAACCCTGAGGTGAGTTTAGTACCATTTGTAAGTTGGTATTGCACCTCCTGTGGAGAGGGGGTGGTGAAGAATAACCAGTTTTATAGAGGGAATTAGAGAAGCTTCAGTGTCGTCAAGAGTTAAACTTGAAGATCGAGTCCAAGTCTCAAGAAGGGGTGTCCTAGGAGAGTAGGAACTTAATGGAGGTAGATGAAAAGAGCATTGTTTTAATTCTAACGGGATTCTCAGGGTCAGTAGTTGATATGTGGATGGCCTTCTGGGATCTATAGGTAGAGATCTGGAGAAAGGTGAGAGAGGAGGGAAAGGGTGAGTAACTTTCCCTGAGAACCCGACTTCTTCTTTGGAGTAAGCTGGTGTAGGGATATGAGAAGTAATGCGTGGGGGAGGGAACAAAGTGTTGTCTGTAAATAAAAAAAGATGTATCCTGGGTGAGAGACTGGCTTACGGGCTTTCTCTTTCTTCTTCTCTACTCATTGTCCTCTACAACAAGAATTTGTCATCTCAGGAATTCAGGTCACATCTTTGCTAGAGTAGTTCGTCTTACCGTTGCCAGAGGAGATGGCCAATGCAGGCGCAACTTTAATGAACGATAGGGGAGCAAGCCTGTGAAGACACAACCCTGGTGAAAGAAGGCAATACATTGTCCAAACATAAAGAAATATATTTGCCTTCTTAATCATCACAGACTCCAATAAGTCTCATATATAAAATAATATAGTTTTAATCTTTCAACTGTTTTTCAAACTTCTGTTCACATAAGATAAAATTGAGAAAATGTGCACAAGTGGGTATGATAAATATTTTTACTACTTTTTGTCCTGCCATTCCCTAAATAAAATCCAGTAGATGAAATAGAGACATGCACATTTATAAACTTAATAAACAGTTCTCTTATTGTAATTGCAGGGGGTCTTCCAATGCATCCACTGCACTTCGCACCTGTCACTGAAGACCCTTGCGACTCAAGTACCACGAATGGCCCCAACGGAGCAACTGCAACCGGGCCTAGTAGCGCTGCCTGGTCCCGTCTTTCCACCCCAGACAGTTTGGAGTGGGACCCCGTGGAGGCCCCATTAGCTGAGGTCCACCACACTGGAGAACTAGATGCCGAGNGTTGAGTGAGATTGAAAGACTCACCAGCCGAGCACTCAAAGAAACGGGGGACTGGGCCAGCTGATCTTTACCAGGTCAGTTCCCCCCTTTCCGACTTGGTGTTAGATCTTGAAAACATGTCTTTCAATCAAATATCCATTCCAATTTTCATAATTGGGGCTTTATAGAAAATATTATTTTTTGGCATATAACCCGAACAGGATACTAAAAAAACCTTAAAGTATAAACATAGTTTTTATGTCAAAAATTGATAACCATTTATTATTTTATCTGTGTTATCACATATATATTAATAATATCTATCAAAATTAACAGCTTCAAGTCACAAGACTTACATATGAATTTATGAAAGAAGATCTAGCAACTTTTCTTTTGTCAGAAGCCCTTCCTATGAAAATTAGACTGTATATGGTAGCTAGAGCCAAGTTGTCTCCCGGCTTAGAATCAAACATGCTAGTGCACACCTTAATTGTGTATTATGGTGTGTGTGCTACAGTGTTTATATCCTCGTCGGATGAGAGTATGGTGGAGTACGAACAAGAGTTCCACTCGAACCGAGAGACCCGAACTTGGCTGCAATGCTGCGGAATGTTCCGATGCCATCGGCGTGACTAAAGCTTGTCAGTCTTTGTACAGCTAGCTTTAAGAGAGGATCACAAAATCGAATTTACTAAGCTATTTTCTTCAACTTCACAAATTTTCTTGAGCAGGAATTGTTAGAATGAGAGAATCAGAAAACCTATGTTCATAATTGACACAGGTACAAGAGTTATTGAAAAATAAAAAACTTACAAAGACAATACATTTTATTTTGGTAAATGACTACATTTTAACTTATTCTCTCATTTTTATTTCTTCAAATTTAAATATAATTCAGCAAATTAAAATGTATTGAAAAGCTTGGCATTGTAATTTTAATATTTCAAAGACTTAGAGAAATTATGTTTATTATTATTAGAATGGTTAAAATATTCTGACTTTAAAAAATAGTATTTTATTGGTTTGCTATGTGCCTATTAGTGAACTCATCATATCTGTCTACAAATAAACTATGCAACCCAGCATATTTTTATGAGTTGAGTACAACATTCCAGCAAGACAAGACCTTGCAGTTTTCTCTAGAGTTGGGCCGAATCCACTATTTTACCTATCCAAATATTGAATCCGAATCTACAATTTACCTACAAATACCTAATTCGAAATTTGGATAAAATTATGAACATAAGAGGAAATATTATGTAGTCATAGAATAATAGAAAACACACATAGTAACTAAATGTCGACATTCTTTCTTATAATGCATTCATAATAACATTCATTCATCAATTAAGTGTTAAATTACTGGTCTGGAGCCTGGTTGTTAAATTCATCCTTTAATTTCAATAAGCTGAACCATCAATAAGCAGTCTTGGAGCTCTAAAACAAATTTCCCTTTAAAAATTGAAAAACAATTTTCTTAAGGTTTTGAATCTCGAATCCAAAATTTTATCGAATCCTCGAATCTCCTTGCTTTCTCATTCAACTATCTGGTAATAAATAAAATGATAGAATATTAGGAAAATGGTAGAGCAAAAATAAAAATAAAAACACTAACACATATTTACACACACATCAATATCTCAATGCTATTATAACATCTTCCCAATAGCATCGAAATATTGATGAGTGTGTAAATATGTGTTAATGTTTTTATTTTTATTTGTGTTCTACCATTTTCCTAAAATTCTATCATTTTATTTATTACCAATTTTTTTTGCTCCATGCACTTTATTTCATACATATCATTGAACTATGTGTAAACTCTTGTTGGCTATATTTACTTTACTTTTATAGTTTCTCAATTAGTTTATATTGGAAGTGTGGAGGTTTTTTAAGTGAGCATGTTAAAAGTCCCCTTTATATTCATTAATAAATTCTATTTTATGTGTTGTTTTTTATCATAATTTGACCTAATTGTTTATTATTATTATATTAAAGTAGATATGTGGGGCTATATTTTTTTGTATTTCTGTGTAGACACTTTTATTATTGGGAGTGTTGTATAATCATAAAGTAAAATATGGTATAATCTACTAATTGAGGTGAGATATTTAGATTATTTTAATAGCTATTCAAGAATTATATTTTAATAAATTATTCTAATATTTTGTCAATATATGCACATACAATTCTTTGTCAAATTGTATTTAGATAATTTTTTTATCATTTTTATATTATGTGGTGTAATTAATGTTAGGGCATAGGATCTAAAATCCAAAACACCTCGAATGTTCAACATTAAAAACAATCGAAATCTTAAATTGAAATTAGTTTTAGAGTTTTTACAATACTTATTGATGATTTATCCCATCATAATTATAGAACATCGACTTCGATAGTTTTGGGGTAAATTGCTTGCCTCAAGACCTGATTTTTATGGGTTCAAACCCAGCCGGAGTCAACACATTTTTATTAAGCGATAAAAATATGTAGCACAACTTACTTCATAGTGGAAGTAAGGCCAGTCAAATGTGGCATGTAGCAGAAACCTGGAGGGTATGTGATGATACCTTTCAGGCGAAAATGGTAGGCCCTTTAGCCTGCTCGCATATAGAAATTCATTGTAGAAGGCAACAGGGAACCACCACACTTCTTGAACTCCCCTAGTACATGGTATTTCTACACGCATCACTAACCGGCCGAAGGGCTGAATGCGTGCCCGGTTCCGAATGGATATTAATCACATCAAACCAACCTTTGGGCTGTTGACTTAGAGAGATAGAATAATAATTATAGAACAAACTTAAAAACCAAACCCCAGACCATTAATTCATCACTCCACTGAATGAATACCTTGAGTGTGTTATAACATAAAATGTTAACATTCTGTTGTTTCTTTTTTCCACAGGAACTTAAGAATTAGTCAAATAAAATAAAATGCTTGTGCATACCACATTTTCTAATATTTAGATTCGGATTCCTGATTTGTTTGTAGAATTAGGATTTGATTTTTATAAATAGTTTATTTTATCAATCTCTAATAATTTTAAAAGCTAAACCAACAGTGTGGTCATCTATTTAGTTTATGTATAAGTTTATTGTAAGATAAATTTTTCTCTACAAATAATCAAGTGTTTTTACATAAAGGCGATTTGATTTTTCTTTCTAAATTACTCTAGTGTGTAACAAAATAGAATAATAATTCCATATATTTTTCTCTTTCTATAATGGTTGTGATATTAAGAGTGAAACTTGTATATCATTTATTTTTATTTAGCTCTAAGAAAATGTGGTGTAAGGGGTATCCATGTAGGTATTTTTAATTTTTAATCAAGTATAGAATTAAAGTTTCTGTTATAATATATGAAATTAAATAATATGGCCGAAATAAAACAAGCATAAGTATAAGTTTAAACCCAAGAATTTTCTGAAAATATAATGTACTAGCGATGGGAGCTCAAGTTTTTTCATTCAAGTTTAATTGAGCTTGGAATGAATTGAAAGATATTTAAAAAAACGCAACATGGTTTTAAAATTAGAATAAGATTTGGAGATTTAAAATAATATAAAAATGATCCTTGAAATTACAATAGAAATAATGTTTTCACAAAGAAAAGGACACACCATTTTCTTAACCTGATTTAATGGTTTAATTAAGTGTTTGCAAGCTCAAGTTTTTTGATTTGAGTCAATTTTGAGCAAGTTTCTCATGAAACTTCTAAGTATTGATCCGAGTTGAATAAATATATAGTTTTGAAACTTAATTATGTAAATATAAAACAGCATACATGTTAAAATTATTTATTATTATTATTATTATTATTAGCACCGCGTCTTACTACCCGTTCGGGTTATACGCACTTACGCTAATGTGTAATGGTAGGGTGATTGTGAGATGAAATGGAGGACCTACAGTTTAACGTGGAATCCAAACCACGGTGGAGACCTGGCATTCCTCACATTCACAAGATGTCTTGTCAGAGGTGAAGGAAGGGTTTGGTAATCAGATAAATCTTTGCCGGGACCGGGGATTGAACCCCGGCCTAAAATTATTTAATATTTTCAATGAAAAAAGACTTTTATTAAAAAAACTTTAAAATTGCTTATTTTTAGATTAAAAAAATGTCATGGTAAGCTAAAGGATTAAATTTTAAACATACTGTGATAGTTACAGAAAAAATAATTATGATTAAATTTAATGTTCCTAAGGAAAGTTAAAAGAAAAAACATTCAGGAAAATATGTTTGGATGTGAAGATTTAGCAATTTCGTTAAAAAAGACCATCCAATTATCCCCTGTCCATTGGGAGTGCAGTTCGCTTAGTGCTGGCCTCTCACCCTAGAAATTAAAAGCATTAATGATATTTAAGATGTGCATAGTACACTTTTTCATTAAGGTGTACTTGATTTCATACTCCATTAAACTATTTGTGTTATAAAATCCCTACATGGAGCTACCTTAAGCTGCCCGCCCACTAGAGGCAAGGCACGACACGGATAACATTTCCTCTTGAGGAAAGTACTAATTAAGTAAACAAATGGAAGAACGCAGCAAGGCACCACTTTTCCAGAAGTCCCAAGACTTCTCTGGCAACGGGGCTTGCCATAACTTGCTGCGCCTTGCCTCTAGTGGGTGGAAGAGCGATGGAGCAAGGCGCGGTAATATTTGATTTGGAACATTCCTTACGTCTTCAGGTCTCGGCTAGCTTGCTACGTGAAAAGTTCAGTTTCAAAGCCCACAAGTGTGGTGGGAAGGGAGGTTAATTCCTTTTCGTGGGAAGGCCAAAACATCTTTGTATTGTAGTCTTTGACAGAGGAACGCTGTACGCTTTTGATATTTTTTCAATTCTCTCAAGAATAATGACTAATTAAATGGATGAGTGCAAAAAGGATAACATTCCAGCTTCCTTTACTTTTGGGGAAAGACATTTACTGACAAAACTATAAGTTTTATTGAAAAGACTATTTTTAGGCATGTGTAGGCCTAGTCGATCGGTGCTCAAACTCAAAATATCAAAGTGTAATTCTCATTAGTTTATTAATTGTCAGTGAATAAAGGTGTCTTGCCCAATCTAGTGGGCGGACACCTGGCGCGCTGTGCCTTGCTCCTAGTGGGCGTCCAGCTTTACTAGAACTTATTTTTATTTAAGGTTCATACTGTCTTCCTTTCATCAACAAAACTAGTTTACTCAGTTACCAACTTTGACATTTGAATGACCATCTGCTGCACAATACTCTCTTTGTTAGGTTCTTCCCCCCCATTCACCCATCCCATTACCCTCAGAATCCATTGGCACAAAACACATCCCAACAAGTAGAAAGAAGAGTAAACAATTTGTCATTCATAACCAGACACACAGTCAGTGCAAGAGAAAGAAAACACTTTTTTCAGTAAGGAGTAGTAATAATAGGAAATAGAAAAAAAAACACAGTCATATTGTTATTTCTTAAGTATAAACTAATCATACATGTAAACAGGTTTAGGTGTGTATATCTATTTATAACCAACCCCAATAAGTCCTTATCCAATGGCTGTGCACTTATTACTGACATCATAGACAAACTAATATTTGGTTTTAAGAATTTTTAATTTAAATTATTTTTTGTTATATTAGGTTATATTTGGCTAGTCGAATGATTTATTACTATACAGAAGAGTGTCGATAATTCAGATCTATAATCTGGATTGCTAAGAAAAAATAGTATTAGTAAAAGTAATAATGTTGTCAGTGATATCAATATTGAAGATGTAGCCGCCAAAAAAAAAGAACCTCAACCCTTGTTTAAAAAAAAAATTGGAGACTTGTTTCATTGTTATATTTTTGCCTTATTATTATATACTTTCCGAATTTGTGATATTTAGTGCAAAAAAACACTGTGTAAGTTTGTTGTGCAAATAATTATTTTTTTAACTTAGCACCGATTTTTCAACTATCTCGTCTATGCTTATTTTTTATTTTTTTGGTATAGGTACTATATTTTCAAAAATCTGAATATGGTTGATCACCATTTATCTTAAATTATCAATGCTCAATTGTATTTATAAACCTATAAATTTAGAACTAACATTTGACATTAGTATTATCATTATTTCTAGTTTAATGGTGAATCGACAAATCATCAGGAGTCAAAGATAGTATAAAGAACAGGTTCTTAAACTTTTTCTATTCGTGACCCCTTCTTCGTAAGACAAAATTATTAGCAGCCCCAGGCATTAATGTTTAAATTAAGTTGAATTTTTATACGCTAGTCTAGGGTTAGTTTTGGAGCAGTTTTGGACCACACAATAAATAGAAATAATAAACATATTTATTGCAAAAAAATGCATTTGTTCATGCATGCATTCGTGCATTATGCATGTGTTTGTTATTTTTAATATTATTAGTTAATTTTGTATATTTTACAAACTTGATATATGCAGATAACTAATGTAAACTTATTATTATTAAAATCGTCTTTGTATAATTATACTAGATGTTTATTTATGCAATAAACTGAACAAATATTGAATGAAAGTATGTATGAAGTGTATTAAAATCTCAATAATACATTTTTGATCTATTCATTTTTCTCAATGCTTGCTGCAACCACAAGAGGGGTTGTGATCCAAAATTTAAGGATCTGTGGTCTAAAGTATCATAAATAAATATGCTCAGTATACTACAATTGTTATATGTGGCTGCTTAGCACTCTGTGAAATCATCAACTTTCTCCGAATTGAAGAATAAAAGACTTAATATTGACTTCTTGTGTTAAATAAGTAATATTTTTAATATCAACTAATCACATAATAATTACTCTAGCAATATCTTAAGTTTACAATTTTGTTGTATAAATTCAATTGTTGAAATATTAGTTATTTTTCAGGGATGACATGGATATAATCTGTAATTGCATTTAGTTTTGTACTTTTTTTTTCCTTCTATAAACATAATGTGTCCACCTAATAACAAAATGTATAAACATTAGAGACACACTGCCGAAATATATAGTTTAAGAGCTCATCTCATCCATTGGATGATACCTAACTTTGGTAGGTAAATTCAAACAGTGCAGTAGCTCGGAGTCTTCATTTAAAAATAATATAACTAATATTAGCTAAACAATTTATTTATCATTTATTAAATACAACGGAATTGAAAAATAGATATTTTAAAATGAAGGAAAAGGAGATTAAACTGATCCTAATTTAAAGTTGTCATGTGATGAATGCAGAAACCCTCACTTTGATAAATTTCTAGTTTGGCATTGTCTTGTGTCTAATTTCCAGGTTAATTAGTATGGACCTTAATTTGTGGTAAATAAAATCATTGGATTTTGTTGAGTAAAAATTTAGATTTTGGTATTAAGCGTAGATAAATAAAATAGATTTTCCAGCTAAAAATGGGGAAAAAAATCTACTCACACTTAAGTGATATTGTGATATGCATAAAAAATTATGGCTAAATTTCAAATTCTCAAATTTTAAATATTTGGCTTTGGTCACAATTTGACTGTTATAATAGGCATATCAAACATATATTTAACTTAATCTTTCTTTACCAGTAATCTTTACTACAGGGAAATATTTTTTTCTTTACTATAAAATTAGATTTATCATAGTAATATTGATAAAATAAAATAATAATGCAGTTTGTACTGTTTTTTTTCTGGCAATTTCAGGCAAGTAACTATGTTATCTGCTATTTGATGAACATGATTAAAGTATGGATATCATTATTATCATTAAAATTGTTGTAATTGACAATTATGCTCATAAAATGCTGAATAATCAATTTTGTTTTATTTCGCATATGTATAATACATTTAAAAAATGCTTCAATGAACTTAAGAAATATTTAATATTAATTTTAACATACTAAATAAAAGTTCATCGAAACACTTCTCACAATATTTCACTGTCCCTATTAATCAGCCATGAGATGGGCTCATCCATATACTCTTAAATAAAATTATAAAATTCACTATTCTACAATCCTACACTTATTCACATATATTTCAAATACCCTTACGTTATAAATGTTCAAACCCACCATGGACTATATTATGCTTTTACTTCAATTTTGTTTGGGCACATAGACCTCTTGTAATAGATATGGTTTAAAAATAATAGGATTAAGAAGTGTAATTTAGCTTGGTACTTGATCACATACTGCTTAAATGTTGCAACTTTTTCACTGTATTTAATAAGTACTGTAGTGGATCGACCAATTAGTAGCTGATTACATTCTTTCTAGCCCACTTGAATGATTAAGTTTGAAGTGGAATCAATTTTGTGTTTAAAGTGCCTGCAATATTGAGTACGCTCCAAATTTGTGTCAACATCATGTTAGTGTGGTTTTTCCTTATCATTATTGGACTGGTCACTAATAAATCCAATCCAAACCAATAAACAACCCAAATAATGTTGTGGTATGGACATGCCTTACTGTATCAATATTTGACGAGGCTGTATGATTATTAGTTATTTTAGTGCACTTATCCTGACTTAACCCTATGTCAAATTGGACACTTAGACCAGACCTTCAATTCAACACAAAAAGAAAGAGAATAACCAGAATTTTACAATAATAATAAACCCATTTTGGGTTCTTTTTGGGGTTGAACTCATATCTTAGATCAGTATACAGACTTGCAACCAAATGAACTAAGCAGTAAAACTATGATAAAAGCACCAATTTTCCAATATTCTATGTGCTTAATCGGTACTCTTGGTTGAATAATTCCTACATTCTAAACATATGGACATGTAAGTGAAGCATTATAAAAGTTGGTTAAGTGTCTTTTATAGTTTTCCTTCACTTCCTAAGAAATAGATTAATAAGTTATGCATTGTATGAATCTGACTAAGCTGCTTTGTTAAGTATACATGATGAAGTGAAACATATCATACTTCTTGCACACTTTGTAGAGATGAATGGATGGATTTTATTTTCCTTGTTTAATTAACGGCTTATCAATTTGCCAATACTATTTTATTTGTTTGTTGTCTATTCAACACATGTTATTGCTATTTCCAGAGTGATCACAGTTAAGGAAAAGATGGAAAACCTTGTGAATTCTAGGGAAATTTTTTGGCTGCTCTGATTTTGTTTTAAGCTTGAAATACCTTTTGTTTTCAAAGTGCTAAATTTAGTACTAACAGCTTTGTGGTTATTTTGGGAATAGTTTTGCTAGATATATTTGTATAAAATAATGCTTGTGATAAATGTAAAGTGAATTAAAATAATTAGAATTTTATAGAATAATAATTCCAACAGCTTTAAAAAAAAAGTGTCTATAAGAATATGAGATTCATCTAATGGATCCTATCGTTGAACCATATGATAAAATTGGTAAAACAATGTTAACAATAAGAAGTTTGTTTTTCATGTTCTTGTTGATAAAATTAAATTATTATGATTAAATCATTTGGGTTATAAAAAATTTAATAATGAGTACATCTTAGTAAATGTTTTAAATAGATTATTAGTAAATCTCTAAACATTATTGTCATTATGAGACAATTTTAACAGTTTAAAAGATTGATAAAAAAAAGTTACATAATCTTGTTAACCTCTCAATAAGTTGAAATCATTACATAAGTGAGGATTAAAAGTGTGTGATAATTGAGTACTATTAATTAATTTCAAAATAAGTATGTCTTGCTTAAAGACTATTAAAGGGTGTGAGACCTATATTTTTAATAATTCAACGTCACTTTAATTGTGTTCATTTAAGATGAGGTATTTTATAAAATTGTTTTTTCCTTGCTTATTTTTATTGTTTCGCTGTGTAGTGTTTTCATAAATAATATATGTAAAAAATAACAAGTTGCATATTTTAGGGAAAGTGAAAATAGATAAAACTGCTTATTTATAAAATTATAGAATATTCCTTGAACACCCATTTTCAACCTTGTGTAAAATAATATTTGGGTGCTGGTATAAAATATACATTAACATGAATTGTTTAATTATTTCAATAAAAAACTAACTTTTTTACCACAAATTATAAATAAAAGAAATAAGATTTTCCTTTAAGAACTATGACTTATTGGTTTGTTTTTTTTGCCAAGCAATTGTTTTATAATAAATGTAATTTTATCAAATATATACCTATACCATTTCATTAATACCAAAATTAAAAGCAATTAGGGTTTGGAAATTTTCGGTGACACTCAATACCAACTTTGAGTAGTGGTCGGCTAACTTTTTTTTTTTTACTTAAAAAAATATTACATATACATAAAAATCATACAAAAACTTCTTTGCGCATTAGAGCAAAGTTGTTCACATATCACCAACAATAAATAGCTTTCAGTGTTTTGTTGTATAAAGATATGGCACAATATTTGATATGTTAGAAATTATTGTTATTGATTTTTAAAATATGTATCTTACTATACAAAATATTACATAGAATTGAACAGTTTTAAGGTACAAATATAATATTTGTTTGTCACAATATTCAGTTAATTTAATTAATTAATTTAGCACCACGTCTTACTACCTGTTCGGGTTGTACACTGAAGTACTAATTACACTAATGGATTAGGAATTGGGGGTGGGGGGGTTAATTTAGAAGAAGTGAACCCGCATTTGCGTGGAAGGAGAGTGGAAATCCATTTGGGAAAAACCTCCTCCAGTTCACCCGACCGAGATTCAAATCTCGATCTCCCCGTCCTCGATGGTCTAGCTCAGCACAACTGGCGCGTTTGCTAACTACGCCACCGAGGCGGGTCACTAATCAGTTGAAAGTGTGACTTATAGTTGCTTATAGTTGTCATAGCTTGCTAACCACTACTCTAAAAGTTAAAATTATATCCATAAAAAAATCTAATAATTTTGTAGATATATTTTATGAACACTTTCTAATAAATTAATCTATACATCGAGTTTATGTGGAAATGGCCTAAAATGCTCTTAATTTTGTTTTGTTAAAAAAAATTGTAAAATAAATTAAATTGATAATGTTTAAAATAAATAATGTTTAGAAAAAATATTGCATATTGTACATTGAATTTATAGAAAAAGTTATTAGCCTTGAAAAAATAACTAAATGTAAGTAAAATTGTATTGATTGTTAGAAGATTTTTGTGAAGTTTTAGAAAGAAAGTGCACAATTTTAAATGCTGTTGGGACCAAATGTCAATAGTTTATGAGAAGTCAAAAGTGCATTAAAGATAGTGTAGCATGTAGCAAAGAATTAATATGTGTGTTGAATAAACCAAATGTTTTGTATCAAGCTGTTTTGATTATTTACATTTGTATTTAGACCAGGGGTCGGCAACCTTTTAGTAGTGTTACTGTTAAGCCGAAGTAATATTGCAAAGTCGCTCAGCAACCATCCAACCTAAGCCCACCCGAATTATTTATATTTTTTATACTAGTTTGATAGTACAACCATCAAAACAAATTTAAGTTGATGTTGTAAAATGTAAATGTAACAATATGTTTCTAAATCAAATACCTACTATTTCTTGAATATTTAATATTTTAATATAAATCAGAATAAATACAAAAGTTACACATGTTAAAATTCTCACATCATTGGTTCTAATTAAAGATAAAGGTTATATATTATTTTCATTCAAATCACTCAGTCTGCCATTGAAAATCGTTCCGCGTGCCAAGAGTGGTGTTAGGTCGCCGCTCCCTTATTTAAAAGGTATGACCTGTTTGTTACTCCCTCCTTTTCTAACCATTATTTACATATGCTTAGTCTCCAATAAAGACTGTGTAAAGCTGCCCACATCTGTCCCCAGAATCCCTTGTCTAGAATTGAGACCAGAGATATCTTTATCACAGCGATTTAAGTCAGTTGATTACCAAACACAACCAGGTGCAAGCTGCTCGCTGCGATGATTTTATTGTTATTTTATCTTTAGCTGCCTGTCCTCCATACACCTTATAGTATCACTGACTATATCTCATTATCCCGCCACACACAAGGGACCAAATTTATGGTGCTCTTGAATTATTGATACTGTTGTAATGATATGATTTTCCTGTTTTCTTAATATTTAAGATCATATTTTAGAGTAAATATTTTCACTCATCTTTTCTAAACTATGGCCAAGTTTCTTTCTTTTTTTCTTTCAATTAGCTGTGCGTATCAGAAGTGTGTTTTATTTCCGGGTTGTATTATGCAGTAATTAATAACAGGTGCAGAGTAAAGCCGTGTCCATTTTTAGTTTTCGCGCTCGTAGAAAATAACCCCATTGGTCAATGGCAAGAAATAAAGTAGTGATCTAGGTTCGAGAGTATGAAACTACGGGGTTCACAGTCCTCAGCTCAGAAAGACGCCAGTCTTGTAATGGTTGACCACGCTTGGATGTCTAATGGAGTAGACGTGTTTTGGACGATCAGATAAAAATGTATGAATATATGGGCATACTGTATATTTAATGTATATTGTGTACAATGTTTACACGTTTGACAAAACTGGCTCAACTGTAAATTTAAATTCATGTGAAAATAAACTCACTACACTCTGAAACATATGGAGAAGTTATTAGTATCTCTAAAATAGCACCCATTTGTATAAAAAGAGTGTGAAGAATATAGTAAGTAAAAGAGCTGGAGGGCTGACATTGCACTGTCCTCCGCAAAGGGCCCCTAATTATAGTATTATGGATATGATTCAATTGTTGTTATAAATGAAACCGTCTGATTAAATATCCGATCCTTCTTGATTTTAATTTATTAGTCACTAATTTACTACACAACTTATTTATATATTTTACACGAACATCGCTCAGAGCGTGACCTGTGTTTACCACACCTTACTGTAACTACTGGGCAAATGAGGAACTGATGAATGACGCTCGCCTTCCTTAATCCAACTACCTTGCACAGGGATAGTTTGAATTTTATCAGGCATTTGCCCACCAGAGAAAGTTCTAATCTACTAAATAGAAGGTTTCTAGACCATTCTATACACCATGGAAATATACTGGACTTTAAATAAATTACCGTTAACATAGCACAAGGGATAAAGATATGCTTAGAATGCTAAATATTTAAATTTAGAAAGTAATAAAGGTAAACGAATGAGAATCATTACGATTTCCTAAAGGTTCGACAAGATTCTACCCTGATTTCTTATGGAACTTAAGTAAGTGATCTTCTAATGTGTTGATATTTTTTAATCAATAAGATGCAGAACACACTTTTTTTTATTCAAAGCCAAATTAAGTTTAAATAGTGTTTAAAAAAATGCTTTATAGTGAAAAAAAAATTGTTATTGCAAAAATGTTGATTGGATTTTGTCCAAAGTTAGTAAAAAAATAATTGATTTATCCTAAAGCTTTCAAGAAAATATTGCATGCAGGTTTCTATTATGGTGTAGCTTATAAGATGCCATAATGTAGTCAGTTAAAATGTGACTGCTACCTTTAATATAAAAAAAAATTACAAAATTGAACATTTGTAGTGTATTCTACCTGACAAAATTTATGTTTTGTAGTGTAATTTAACATAATATGAAGCTACGAGAGGCCTAGCAAGTTGGTAGTGGAAAATATATAGCTTGAATTTAAAAAAACTGACACAGTAATGGATGTAAAAGTGTAATTTAACTGGCAATATTTTTGTTGACAAAACCTCATAATTGTCAAAGCGTTGTTTTATTTCGCTGTAGCAAATTTGAAGCTGATCAATAGGTAATCAGAGCGAATTCAAAGCTTTCAAAAGCTTTGTACATTCCTAGATAGCATGTATAGACATGGTGTAAAAAACAACTACTTATAACAATCCCTCCACCTGAAGCAATAATAAACCTGAGGTATGAAGTTTAGCATATGTATAGTTTTAAAATCAATACCAAAACTGTATATTTATGTGCGTGCATAGTTTCAATGTTAAAAGCAGAGGAAGCTCACAACAAACAGGTCTGTGCCATCTTCAGAATATAATACATAATATTACACATAAATTATAGTAAATTTCTTAATCAAAATCATTATTATTGGTGAATATAATATGCAAAATAAACATAGTAAAACATAAGCTTTATAATTTCTCAAGTTTAGAAAATTATTATATATTATAACGGTAATCCTCTTATGACACCAATACAGGAAGGATTGAGGAGCTAGGGAGTGGATCAATCACATTTCGACATGTGTTTAGTTGGAGTGATGGGTGGAAGTTCCTCTGATAGGATACTGTAGATAGTTATAGATTTGGAGTGGAAAGGGAGGTGTATTATCGTTATATTCATGATATATCGTCCGACTAGGTGATGCAATGTACTGTCTACCAATATTTGAACAGTAGGCCTTCTTTTTTAATAAAAGGTAATCCTAGTCTTAAAATTTGTGTGGCTCTAATTTATTACTTTACTCAATATGTTTTAATATTTTACTAAACATCAAGTGTGGTTTTTTAAATATAAGCTTAACAAAGATTTCTTCACTCAAATGTTAGTTTTCAGCAGCAAATTCTAGGACTGGTTTCCTTATTGGTTAGAGGCAATTATGACTGCCAACAAAATATCCCCTCCCCCAACCACATTTTATTTTTAACTCATCCCCTCCCTCCACCAAATAGAACCCTGAAAACTCAACAAATTAAATCATGATATATTGTGCCTATTGGTTCAATGCAGATGTTATATCGCAATATCAAAATCCTTAAATTACCCAGCCCTATTATACATTATTTAGAATTAATTGGTATGAATAGATAACTAATTGCAGTGCTAGTAAAATTGTTGATTATTAAACTAATATGTAAATAGTGAATAATCATTTTAATGTCCCTACACTCTTATTATATATAATTCCTATTTAGTGTTTTATACTTGAAAGTAAGTTGTTGAAATGTTGATTTAATTCTAACATTATTTTTCTTTCTACTAGTTATAAAATATATATATATATATATATATTTAAAACATCATTCCCCTGTATTGTCCTAACTAAAGATTAAGTAACAACTCAATTAAATATTCAAATAAATAGAGCTTTTTTTTTAACTTTTCGACCATATAATAGCACTATTACATATATGTATCTTAAATCATTAGTGTTTATTAAAAATCTTTTAAACATCTTAATTTGAGCTTTATCTCTTGTCTCCAGTTTTCATCTGTAATTTCTATGGTAGATCATTAGTTAATTTCCCACTTAAGATATAAAGGTAGCTGCATTATTGTTGAAATAAATAATTAAAATAAGTTGTGCAGTTGAAATTTCTATTCTAATACATGTCTTTGTATGCACATATTCTTTTCTGTGTTCATTGTTGCTCTTAAATGTTGCACTGTCACTAATGAAAGCATCATTCCCCTGGTGAGTTTAAAATGACTTATCGTCACCCGAGAATGCAAGTGTTCTATGTCCAATTTTTAACTTTTGTGTAAAAGAGCATTGAAGTTTGACCTTGTGTATAAAACCACTGTTAATAGATGACAACTCGAGCTTGTATCTCCTTTAGTAATTATTTAATAGTCTCAATTTCAACGCAGGTGTATCATATGCATTCTAAATAAACGTAAACACCAAATATCTCAAATTTAACAATTTTGGAGATAGAACACTTGCATTCTCGGGTGACGTTATTTATTGTAATAAAAAGTGTATATGTTATCAACAATAGAAACAATAATAATATATTTCCATAGACATATTTTTAAGTATTTTAGAATAAACCACATGGATAATTCAATCTCATAGCCTAATAATCATCATTCCACTGTACTTTATTTGGGCAGAGGAATGATCACTAGAACTTTCATGTATTATAAACAATATTTTTCAAATTATGTTTCTATTAATGTTTACCGGTACCTATTTTATTAAACATAAATAATAAATAGCTAGCCTATAATGTTTATATTATTTAATGATTAAATGATATAGTATTCACAATTTGAGAAGATTAGCTGTTATTCTACTAATACATTTAGGAAAGTAGTTATTAAGAAAATAGGCCTATAAATTTAGTAATTTGACTCAAAAGAATTAGCTAAAATATCTGTATTTAGTCATCAATGATGATTCTTTATTTTTTCAAACAAGTAGGCTTAATCAAATTTTTGTAAGCTAGTCATTTTAATATCTTGGCCTACTTAAGATTAATTAATTTATAATTTTTTAGGTACTTTTAAAACATAATGAAGAAGAGTAGGAAAAATATAGTTAGTGAGGAAGAGAAGTTAAATAAGAAAATAAAAGCAGAACAGGAGCGTTATAAACAGATTAAAGATGATCTAGTGAAGAGGGAAGAGCAAAGACAAAAGGAACGGCTGAAATATTTGAAGAAAAAATAGAAGAAAATAGTAAAACCTATCAAAGATCAAACCCCACGTGAACAAAGGAAGAAACGGAAACAATGGAAGATTAATTCTAAAAATTACAAAACTAACCTCAAAGCAAAAGACTAACATCACAAAAAAAAGTGACAAAACAAAAACGGTATCAAATGACACATTGAGAAATCTTCATAAGATGTTTTTGAGGTACTATCCAGATAAATTGATTAGTTATGAAATTTTCTGCAGACACCATCCATTATGAGTGAAACAAATGAGAGTGAGTGATCGAGATACTTGTAAGTGTATCACACATGTAAACATGGAACTATTGGTCAAGGGATTGTTTAAGGTAGGCGTTTTAGGGAAAAATACAACTGCTGGTATTGTGAAAGAATTCTGTTGTGTCGACAAAACTGAAAAATGTCTTTTACTTGAATGTTACATTTGCATGGGTCGTACATCTTCATATAGTGACTTTATTGCCAATTCAGCTGGGCAGTATTTCAAATGGATGCCAAAGAAAGAAAGTTTCTCTAACACAATAATCCTAAAAGAAAAAACTGTTGTAAAAATGACTAAAGATTTGGCCGAAACCACAATCTATGATATGGTGCAAGAATTTGAGAAGCATGTAATATGTTTCTTAAAACATGAAGGGAGAGCACTACATCAATATAATGAGATAGTAACATTGAAAACAAAACTTGCAGAAAATGAAGCTCTAGTTCATATGGACTTCAGCGAAAACTACTCTTTAAAATATGCTGAGGAAACTCGTTTCCACTTTGGTGGATCACGACAACAGATATCACTGCATACTGTTGTTGTTTACTTGAGAGAAGCAAATGAAGAGTTGANACTCGAGAGAAGCTAATGAAGAGTTGACGACTAAATGCTTTAGTACGCTATCAGAATCACTCCAGCACAATGTACCAGCTATCTGGGCTCACCTCCAACCACTTTTGAACTACATTGAAAATTATTATGCGGTTGACATACTTCACTTTTTAAGTGATAGTCCAGCCACACAATATCGCAACAAGACCATGTTTTATGTTTTGGCAACAAAACTTGATAAATTCTACCTCAAATTAAAGAAATTTACTTGGAATTATTTGAAAGCTGGCCATGAGAAAGGTTGCTCCCGATGGTGTTGGGGCAGTATGTAAAAGGACAGCAGACAGGCTTGTGGCGGAAGGTAATGATGTAGCGACATTTGAAACTTTAATAACAACTTTAACTAAAAATGTTCTTGGGATCGATATCATTGCAATAGCAATATCAAATTGAAAGTTTATCATTACAGTTGGAACAAAAATGCTTGAAACGTTTTTATGGTACCATGTAAGTACATAAAGTAGTTGGGGTGCAAATTTTGGTATTTTGCGCTTAGGAAAACTTAGTTGTTTTAAGTGTCAAAAGTGCACACATTATGAAATTTGCACATTAAGATATGAATCTAAAATATCATGTTTTGCGGAAAATGAACTTGCTGTCGGTCATCAGCCAAAACACTGCAAAGAGTTGTGTTTTGAAGATGTTTACTCGAGTAGTGAAGATGATGAAGGCAATGAAAACAATATTTTAGTAAATAGGCTTCCTTTAAGTGTAGAAAATTTAAAAATTGGAACATTTGTACTCATTCAATTAACTGGAAACATATTTTCTAATCAAAATCGTAAATATAGGTAAGTTGCATTTTTCCAGAACCATCAGAGGAAGATGGTGACATCAAAGTAATGTACTTTAGAGTTAGCGATCAAAAAGGAATTCAGCTCTTCAAACACGATGAAGATGATGTTTCATACATTTCATTTGAACAAATGGTTTAAATTTTTCCTGAACCATCCCTTCTGTTACGTGGGAAAATTGTGTTTTATAAATTTCTAACTGCAGTTGATGTATTTGAACAACATTAGAGCTAAATGTTTTTTAGTTTCACTTTCTTTACAACTATTGATTTAATGTTAAATATTTGCAAAATGTTTTTATGAAACATATTTTAAGCTACAATTGAAAGTTAACATTAGTTGAAAATATATCATACTTAAAGTCATTCTGCTGCTTATGGCATCATTCTCCCGTTAACCTATATTTTATTAATTGCAAATAAGTAATAAAATAATACAAACTAAAAGTGTTCCTTTAAATGTCATCATTTTAGTAATGTTTAAAACTTAATTAGAGAAATAAATTTTTTTTTTCACATTTGAATTTCTCCATTTTTCACCCTCAAAATACCCAGTTTGTAGACAATAACTCATATCATTCTTAGAAGTAGGTACTTTAAAACTAATATTTCTCATGTATAGAAACAAATATAACCAAAGTACTCGTAATGCATAGTTGCAAAATTTACCATTTGTTAGTGAAATTATTTTTGAGTTTCAAATAATTTGGGCATATGTGTATAATTTGCAATATTATAACAGTCATGGGCGGTTTACTAATAGATTAGGAGTAAGATTTATTAATATTATTTATGAATTTAACTTTAGACCCAACATACAACATACAGCTTGGTGTAGGGGATCCCAAACTCTGTTTTATACAGATATTCTGAATTTATCAATTTTATATTATTGTTGAATACAATACCATTGAATTAATTTGAAGTTGAATGTTGGAAGTTTTTAATATATTATATCAAAAATGTTCTCAAAAGTTAAAATAGTTTAACCTTATATTGTTGTAATGTAACAAACAATGTAACAAAAATTGAGAATCTTTCATTTAAAAAACAATATATATTTCAGGTTTCAAATATTTTGCTTTATATAGCCCACAAAATTTGCTTTTAATTAGTTTATTCAAATGTTTCGAATGAGGCAGGATGTTCATGATTATATACCCTGATTTTGGTTGGAAGAACAGTGGAGAAAAATCAAACATATTTATTTGCACCCAAAATGTATAACATTTTGCTATATCATTTATAATATTCTATATGTATTGATATTATCTATCAAAAGTGATAGCTGTCCATCACAAGGATGAAAATTGTTTTAGTAACTTTAGTAACTAGCTTTTACTGTTCTTCCTACCAAAATCATACTTTTTTTATAGGTTGAGATAGGTTGAGTTGATCACACCAAAAATTCTTCTTCGTGGATAGCATTAAGGTCAGACCCACTTCGGTGGCCACATGGTCTAACTCTCGTGTTAGACTAGACTACCGAGGTTTGATCCTGGTCGGTTACACTGAGGTTTTTTTTCCTAAATGGTTTTCCACTCTCCCTCTACGCACATGCGGGTGCACTTCATTTAAACTAAAACTTTCCAATCCTTAGCATAATAATTAGTGTAATTAGTACATACATAGGCATATATTCCGAACTGGTAATAAGAAGAGGTGCTAAAAAATAAATTAAAAAAGTCCAGGTAATACTTACCTCCAATAGTTAAAAATATCTTGAATTTCCACAAAAAAATATAGTATGTTTATCACTGGAGGACTGGCCTAATTTAAAATCATTACTGATTAATCATTTAATGAGTTAATAATGAACTTTACCACATGTTATGGAATTGAACCCGCCAAAAGTCTAGAATTATTTTCTAGATAACTTTAGAACGTAAACAGAAGACCAAATATAATTCTGAAGAGTGTTCTAAATTACTTTATTCTGGAACATATTCAAAATATTGTTCTATCTAGAAGTAGACATAATAAAAACATATTTGGAACTACGACTCAAATAAAAAAATTCTAAAACATATTAAATAAACAACATTAACAATAATTAGAAAACATAAAATCAATTAATTAATATTAATACAGTAATTTATTTAATTAAATTAGTAAATATCAAATATCACTTTTTAAGCAAGCCGCTAGTAGTTAACTGTTACAACATAACAAACATAAAAGAAAAAAACTTTTCAATTACAACCAGCTTCCGAAATGTAAGTGACTCTATTACCACGAATATGAAATAATCGATATAATCGATATTTTCTCCGGCCAGAGCCAAAAATGACAAAGCATGTAGAGCATTTAATAATATTGTCCTTGACCTAACCAAAATTTTAATAGTAGGTAGGAGGAATGAGTAGTAAGTAATTTTACTACTGTATAGTAGGAAAAAGAAGGGATAGTATATTTTTAAAAATTACTTGGAATTTCATAATTCATAGAAATTATCAAACGAAACTGTATAGTAGCTTAAAACTACGCAATGTCATGGCACTTGTGAACTTTGGTCAATTGATTGATTAGGCAGCCTATTTCATTATAGTAAGTCAGTTTTAAAATTTATTGAAATGAGGCTATATTGACTACCCAACACCTAATTTGTGTTTAGATATTTTGACGTGTGGACTTAATCTCGCTGGAATTATAATCTTAATCGACATGTAGGAAAAGTTACTAAATATAATTTCACGTAGGCCTATCCTTCCTTGAGGTTGTGTGATTTTCACCATTCACGTTTGATAAACATTAACAATACATATTATTTAAAAAATGAGTAATTTTATTACTGTACAGTAGGAATGAGAAGGATAGTATATTTTTTTAAATTACTTGGAATTTCATAATTCATAGAAATTATCAAATGAAACTGTATAGTAACCTAAAACTAGACAATGTCATGGGACTTGTGAACTTTGGTCAATTGATTGATTAGGCAGCCTATTTCATTACAGTAAGTCAGTTTTAAAATTTATTGAAATGGGGCTATATTTACTACCAAACACCTAATTTGTGTTTAGATATTTTGACGTGTGGACTTTTTCTCACTGGAATTATAATGTTAATCGACATGTTGGAAAAGTTACTAAATATAATTTCACGTAGGCCTATCCTTCCTTGAGGTCATGTGATTTTCACCATTCACGTTTGATAGACATTGACAATATATATTTTAAAAATGAGTAATTTTATTACTGTACAGTAGGAATAAGAAGGATAGTATATTTTTTAAATTACTTGGAATTTCATAATTCATAGAAATTATCAAACGAAACTGTATAGTAACCTAAAACTTCACAATGTCATGGCACTTGTGAACTTTGGTCAATTGATTGATTAGGCAGCCTATTTCATTAGAGTAAGTCGGTTATAAAATTGATTTTAAATAAATCTATATTGTCTATCCAGCACCTAATTTGTGTTAAGATATTTTGACGTGTGGACTAATTCTCACTGGAATTATAATCTTAATCGACATGTAGGAAAAGTTACTAAATATGATTTCACGCGGCCTATATTTACGTTAGGTCATGTGATTTTCAGCCTTCACGTTTGATAGACATTTACAATACCTATATAAATATTTAGAAAGTTAATGTAACAATTTAATACCGCCCTTATTAAGTAGTAGGTATAATAAAAAGTTATGATTGCTTACAGAAACTTAAAATGTATTTACTAATTTTATAGTAACACATATTCTTAGGACAAAGTGTACCGTATCTGGAGAAGTAAACGATATTTTCATTAATTCGCTCTTTATATTATCTCGTTTTAAGAGTATTACTTTAAAAACATAGATTATCGGTTTTACCAACCATCGAGACAAAACGGACTACAGCGCGGCTAGCGGCATCGGTCGTGTTTCGAAGCTTATTGCAAACTTATTTGAAGGTCCATTATTTAGAATCGTGGGCTTTTATCGGTTCTTCACCATCACATAAGGTCCATCTTGAGATTAAAAAATATTTAGAGGTAAGAATATGGTCTATAATCTACCGGCAGATTTTAATTTTCCAGTTAAAATGGAGTTTCACCATTGGCTTTTGTTAACTTTTCCCCACTCTTATAATATAATTGAATAGTCCTTCTATCATGTTATATTTGATATATTTAATTATATAAGAGGCTTGGCACCTTCCAAGCTTGCACAACCATTAGGCACAAATTGAGATTGATCACGTTACACAAATTACTTTATTAATGAAATATTTGAACTTAAATACTACGATATTTTAAAATTAAATTTGATCTATGAATTTATTTTTGGAACATGGAAATCTAAATCCTAAGCAATGTTTAAACTTATTTGGTAGGCTTGTTCAATAATTATTTTCCATTTAGGATAAATGTCTGTTTTACATTTATTTTTGGTATTTTTCTTTGCAAAACTATGCAAAATAAAGCTTATGCTGGGATCACGATCAATTAAACATTCACCTAAACCTTTTATGAAATGTAACAATGCATTTAACTTGAAACACTTAGCGTTCACTTACTTTTAAGAGTTGTCCATTATGTGAGTACTGATCACAAACTAGTTTCTTAACATCAAGTAAATGTTATGTTAAGTGAACGTAAATATGATTGTAATCTCGACATGACATAAACCATTCAAAATCTAATCTATTCTCTTCAGACTTTTCACAACATAACCTAACTTAATATAATCATTAACTTGTACACCATTAAAAGAGCTAGAAATTGTTGAAACAATCTTAAACGTTAAAAAAGTTAAATCTGTATGGGTGTATGTTACAAACTTTTTGTAAAACATAATTATGCATAAATGATCACACTTAAGTCTATGGCTGTATCCGAAAAGTCCAAGGCTCCCTAGTTTTAGACTTGATGATTTTACACTACTCACACTGCGCCTAACGAAGACTTCATCTAACTATTTAAAATGGCGAAAAACATAAGTCAGTGCTCTAGCAGACGAAACAATAATACTAAAACAATTGCCATTCAAACACCACAAGAACAGCGCACGGCTGGTAGCCTTCATATCCATGGTGACCAAGACCTTGAGAAGACTGCATAGGTATCTTTCACGACTATTTGGACAGATCAAAACTTGGTCACGTGATTGTCAATGCAGCTATCAAGGGCATGAGTCAAGGTGACATTGCATTCGAGTAGAATATTCAGATACAGCCTATATCTAGAGAGGGAGGATGGAGTTACGTATTTTTGGAACAAAGGGTGTACATAATAGGACAAATTATGCAAAAACTCATTTTTTCATATTGCCAAAAATAATTTTTAAACATGATTTAAAGGGTAGTATGTATGTATATATATATATATATATATATATATATATATATATATATATATATATA
>CABEEJ010001557.1:83046-147672 GCA_901482245.1 Timema douglasi
TATATATATATATATATATATATATAAATATCAGATTACTCTATGGCGTAGCCTATTCAAGCATAAATCATATGTACTGTTTATTACTAAATAAAGTAAGAATTTAAAAACTGAAAATAACATCAGAAATAAAATTAATTAGCCAAATAAAGGCAGCATTTAGAACTAGTTTAAGTTATTTAAAGACACAATTATTTTATTTAGAGCACTTTCATAAGCTTTAATCGCTCGTCAGGGGAAACTATACAAGATAAAATACAACTGGTAGGATATAGACAAAATCTATAACTAAACAAGACAAAATGCTATCGGCAGGATATAGGCAAAAATGTCAAATGACATTCATACATGATGTGATATGTGATATAAATAAAAATACAGTAAGGTGTCTTAGTATATAGTAATTGTGAGATAATATGGTTCATACTAAATATTATGTAGTAGGTGCAATTAATAAGAGTGATAAACATTAATAATTAAAATACTGAATTAAGATAAATATCAACAAGTATGATACAAATATTAAATTAAGAAAAGTTTTTATTATAGTATAATTCTAACCTGTTTTTTTGAAGTGCTAGAGATTCTTAATTGAGCACACAAGCTAAGGTAAGCTATTCTCTCTTTTTAGAGCTGCATATTTGAAGCTATTACAGCCTTATTTCTTAGAATGTTGATCTAAAAGTTAAATTTATGTTACTCAGTATAATAATGTACTAATAGAATGTTTTGTATTGCCATAGCAGAATTAAGCTCGACACAAAGTTCTAAAGGTGGTATATTTGTTTGAAAGTAAACCTGTTTAGAGGTAGTACAAAGTGGTAGCCTGAACAAAATTTTAATAGCTTTCTTTTGTAGTATTTATAATTAACTACCAACTACTAATCAACTTACCATTATTAGTGTTGGACTATATAATACTTAGGTAATTTTAATGCTAAGTTTGGAATAAATTGAGTTGGCCAATTCATGGAGATAATTCACTGTAGAAGCCCTGCTTATATAATCTTTTCTTGTCTTAGATCCAATTCAAGATGACTAGTAGATTACTAGCATCGGCACTACGACAAGTTCAACATTTGCAGAAAGTAGGAATCCACAACCGTTCCAGAATCGGCAACAGAGAAGTAGTAGGTTTTGGTTTTAATGGGCAGGCAAGCTATATGGACCGGGTGGACTTCCCTATGCCTGCTATCAGGTTCAAAGAAAACACTCCAGACATCCAGGTTAGAACTAAAAGATCTAAATATTTCCATATTTGTCCATAATTGTTTGAAGGGTGAGGGTAGAGGGAGATCTAGTTTGTAAGGGGATGGGGTAGGCCTAACTTAAAAAGTCTTTAACTTGAACAACAGGTCTTTGATGAAGCGAAAGCTTTGAGGGGAAAGATTGGAGGTGTGCTTAACCTTAAACTAGACAATCACTAGCCTAGGGCTTAATAGAATCATACTTAAAATATTTAATTAAATCTAGTTTTCAGGTAGTAGGCCTATGTTTACCTGTATATACTCTAATTATTTTAAAATTTAATTTTATGATTTTTTGTTTGTTTTGTAGGCCTACATTATTTAAAATTTAACTATGAAAAATAGTTAGCTATGTGTTTTGTAAGAGATGGAATCATAATAATAGCTCCTTTTGAATAAACAAAATAATTAATATTATCAGTGAAGGCAAAAAAAAACTTCACCAGCCAAGCCCTAACTTTTGTTAGTGTGAATGTTTATTGTTACGGTAACTGTTCTTTGTAGCAATCATACAGTAGCCCCATGGCTTCTTTGGTGCTGACTGACAGCTCACAGCTGACGGCTTTGAAAAGTTATCAGACCAAATTATGTATCCCTACGCCAAACCATATGATCTGCAAAAACATGTGTTTATCAGCTGACTCTCCTGACAGTCAAAATTTTAGGTATATACCTAAATGTTGACTGTCAGAAGTCAGCTGTGAGCTGTCAGTCAGCACCAAAGAAGCCAAAGCTACTGTAGATCTAATGATCAAGACGTGTTGTTTGCATTTTGTAATGTGAAGACCTGAAATTTTATTTATTGCTGTTTGTTGGTAAAAGGCTTTGAAGGAGAAGGAAAAGGGAGACTGGTGCAAATTGAGCTTGGAAGAAAAAAAGGCCCTTTACAGAGCCAGTTTTTGCCTGACCTTCTCAGAAATGGAGGCGCCCACCGGCGAGTGGAAGTCTATTGTTGGTATCTCTCTTATCATGATATCACTAGGGATCTGGCTGATTATCCTAGAGAAGCTCTACGGTCAGTTGATTTTAAACTACTAAAGTTTAAAAAAAAATAATTAAATTAAAAATCCTTGAAAATTAAGTTTTAATCTAGTTTGAAATATAGGATACAAATCGTCACCTGAGAATGCAAGGGTTTTATGTCTAATTTTCCACTTTTGTGTAAAAGAGCATTGAAGTTTGACCTTATGTATAAAACCAATGTTATGATAACTCGAGTTTGTATCCTCTTAAGTAATTATATAAGAGTCTCAATTTAAACGCAGGAAAACCATGTGCATTCTTAATAAACGTAAATACCTAATATCTCAAATTTAACACTTTTGGAGATAAAACACTTGCATTCGCGGGTGACAAAATTAAGTTATGATTTTTTTTTCTCTTGCAATACTTACACTGATGTAATTTAAATTCTTTAAGCTGTCTAAAAAAAGTGTTTAGAATATGGTTTAGTAAATTTATATTTAGCAGTGGTGTGACTTACGTGCCATATATATATATATACAGAGGGGTGTAAGAATAGGTACATACAAAATAGAATACTGATATTTTCATGATAGTGATGTATGCCACCTTAATGTAGCTTACAAACTTTAAAAATATGTTAACAATTAGAGCAAACAATTCAAACACCGTATGAATTAATTGACACTTTAAAATCTGCAAATAAACCTCTCTTAGACTAGGTAGGTACAGCCATAGTAAATTCACGACCTTAGCTTACTTGAATGACAGCTCAAAAAGCTATTAGAAATAGTCCCTAATGTAGCCCTACACCAACAGCTGATATCTGTAACCTTGGATAACAGTAATTAAAACATATGGTAATGTATGAATGTGATAGTTAAAACCACAGTAATTTAGGCTAATATTATTTATATATTTATTTGAGGCTGGGCAAAAACCTTATTTATAATTTTATTCTACTTAAAAAAATTATTATTCATAACATTTACACAAAAGGTCTAACGAACATAGCTTCAAAATGGCGACCAACTAATTTAAACCATGTGATTGAACATGACGAAAACAAGTTCTTTACACTGATGCACCCACGCAGTGATTAAAAATATTTTATTCAGTTAAATATTTCAAAATATGATAAAATCATCATATGTTAAAAAAATTACAAGTATTTTCTCATATCCACTGTATTAAAAGGTATTAATGTATGCACTATATAACACATCATAGATAACATTCCAAAACGAAGAATAAGTACTTTTAATAAATGTGTTTAAAATATGGTTTCGGAGTGGCTAAAATGAAATGATTAAAAGTACATAATGAAATATTGTGAGAAAACTTAAGTTTACATTACTGTATTTTAAATGTAAAATATAACATGTCATTTAAAAAAACTTAACATTTATAACAAAACAGTAATCTTTTACAAGTGTTGGCAACCCAAAACCTAAACATATGATTTTTGAACTGTCATCCAGGTGAGACCTATCATGAACAGACTCTACTTCTGCACCCGTCTGTATAATCTATACTTTGAGCATTACCAACGCTCCATTTGACTTATTTATATACTGGGAGATTGAATCTCTCCAGAGATTTACTACTTTAAATAAGGCATTAATAGCACTAAAGTGTTAATTTTCTTGTATTTTTGTTCTAAACTTTGACATCATTTTAAATTGAGAGGGGTAAAATTGACAACATTTATTAATATTCATCACCCTTTCCTGAAATATTCATAGTTTGTGACTCATGATAAAATATTAGTTTTAATAGTCTTAGTAAGTCATTGGTGTATTATTTGTTGCAGTTTACAATGACCTCCCTGACTCATTTAGTCCTGAGCGCAAGGAAGCACAGCTGAGGAAAATGATTGACCTTGCAGTCAACCCAATAGAAGGACTTGCATCCAAATGGGACTATGAAAACAAGAAGTGGAAATAACTTCTTTTCATGACTTAGAAATGTGATCCTAGTTTAATGTAGCAAATTAAATTATGAACTGTGAGGGATACAATTTTAATTTCTAGTAATAAATTTTACAAAACAATACACAAGAATATGGTTTCAAAACATGATTAAACACATTTTTATCTTTGTTTAGTAATATTATTTTGTTTTATTAGTTATGTGAGAAGAAAAATTGTTGAATCATTTGATTTATATTTACTTGTGCACAATATGAAATCAAAGTGTTAAATATGTCTTGATAAATATTCATAGTAACAAATCAATAAAAAAACAATTGTTTTTTTAAATTCTTTATTACAATTGTTGCTGCTAAGATTGTTTTATAATTACCTTTTATTGCTGCCGTTAAGATTATGTTTATAATTACCTTTGGAGATAAAAAAGTTCTAAGCTGACTCATTTTTACTGAGTAAAATATTGCTTTTATGTACAGTGCTGTAAATTATGAATGCAATATTTAATTGTACTGTAAATGTTTTGTTGTATATTTCTCATATTAAATTACGGGAATTATCGCTTTTATTATGTTTTCTTAGGGTGTTTGAATCATGTTATTTTGATTATTAATAGTTTCATATTTGAATAGTTAAAAAACCATGACTAAATTAAAAATAAACCTGTAAATATTATAACCCTGCTTGTACATATATTGAACATAAATATATATTTACACCAGCAAAGTTAGTTCTACACTATCATAAATTATTTTTACTCAAGCCAGGGGTTGAATCCTGATGCTGCTTGGGAATCAAAATTATAGGCCACCTCACTTTTAAAGACTTTTTGTAAGGTTGACATTTGTTTGTTTAGAAAATGTCTTCTTTTACTACCTATATCAAATCAAACAGTTTTGTTTATAAACAGTTCTCTTTTAAAGAATTTTATTTCCTGGTGGGTATATTGCAAAATAATTACTTTCTACCAATTTTTTCCTGTACCTTCTTCCAAATATAATACAATTGCCTCATAAAGCGAAAAGAGGTTTTCCTTATAGTCATATCTTTCTACCAATTTAAAATTCACACGTGTTTTAAATTGTGTATGATAGCATGGGAAATGACACTATTTTAGTTTTTGGCTGTCTAATGGTGTCTTTGTAATATATATTCAAAAGAATGTCTTTGGCATTGTTGGTGTAATTAAGCAATAAGGCATCTTCATACTACTACATAATTTTTGCATAGGTCAAAATACTAGAGCCTACATTTACTATATTTTACTCTTGTGTATTGCAGCTAGCTTTTATGTTCATAAAGTATACTATAGTGTTAGACAACTGATACTATTTCATCCTCTGTCTTGCATTTTATACCCCAAATGGTTTTTGTAAAATGATTTTTTTTTTACTGAACTTTGAATTAAATTTTGAGATCAACTCATTAAATCAAATAATTTTCCAGTCTAGATATGTCCTCTTCCAACTCAATGATTGTAGTCACTAATCTCTTGTTCACGTCTGTGTATTTATAACGAACCTCTCTGAATTTTAATATATCTGTTTTCTGAGTAGCTTCATTTAAAGTACTTTTCATTTTATCATGAAAATTTTCAAGCATTTGCGTCTTAATTTTTTGAGAAAAATGGTTGAAAATATTTAATTCCCTCTGAAAGTTTTTATGGTTATTTTCCATTTCTTCTTTCAACTGAGCAACCATTTTCTTTTGATGAAGATAGCCTTTTGTTTTGTAATCGGTCATTTCATTTATGACATGACTGCTTTCCTCTATAAGTAGTTTGATCCTATTAATTTCTTCACCAAGGAAAATACATTCACTATTATCTATTTGAGCAAGGTTTTTTTTGCTACTATTAACTTTTGCAGCCATTTCTTTCACCATAAATGTGATGTTATCATCCTGATCCTGATAACTAAGCATGGCATCTTCGAGATCTGTCACAGTGTGATGTTTATTATCTTCAGTGCTAATAATCTCATCCTTAAGTTGTGTAATTTTACTTTTTAAAGTTGGCACAAGAGTTGTATTTAGATGATATATTTCATTTGTAGTATTGAAGAGTTTCTTCTATAATTAAACATACAAATTGTATTTAATTTGTTAGATAAGTGGTATCAATTTTAATCAAATATATTTACACACTAAATTATTTTAAGAGTTAAAATGGTTAAATCAGAGGGGGAGCGCCAAAACTTACCTGTATAATGCTGGATAGAAGATGTTAACACAAAAACAGATATTTAAGAATATTATTTAAATTGAAAAATGACATTTTGACACACCTATACAACCGTAATTAACTTATTACACTAATGTATTGGGAAGGTTGACTTTAGAGGAAATGAACCCACTTATGTGGAGGGAGAGTGGAAAACCATTTAGAAAAAAACCACCTCCAGTTCACCCGACTGAGATTCAAACTTTGATCTCCCCATCATTGGCAGTCAAGCTCAACATAAAACTAGCGCTTTAGCCCACTACATTATCGAGGCAGGTGTCAACTAAAATAGCTTAGTTGTAACTATTTAATATATTACATATTTAGAAGCTATGTAGTTTACAAACAGGGTGTTTAAAATGTTGTTTTTTTTTAATGTTATTTTAACTATTTTACTCACAGGTAAGTTATCTGAGCTTGTTATCCCTTTTATTTTATATTAATTTTCATGTTGCCATAGAAAATATTATCAATTTTTATGTTATAAAACAAAGGAAAAATGACACTAAACTTTTATATTAAGTATTAACTTAAACCTATAGCCTTGACATACTATAGAGCAGTCTGACTTTTACTCTTTTCTGCTGAAGGAACCAGATGTGCCCCAAAAATTACATAATTTTATGTTTTGTTGTGTTTTAATTGTAAACTTTGAGTCCTACAACCTTCTGGTGTGTAAGCCTTATCCTTTAATATTACAATACCTTAATTATAACATGCATACAGTTGATTAGGTAAGTTTATTCTAGTTCAATGTTGAACCAAACCACCAACAAACACTAGTTTTAAATATAATTTTGAATCTGATCTTTTTCAAATCTCCTTAAAGGATTTGCTGGATTTAAATGTTTCATGATTAGTTAAAACAAATTTATTTATTAATTTACTTATCATTCACGAGTTAAATTTTGTCTCACAGCACTTGGAAGTTCAAGTGATTTTACCTGTAATTGTTTGTATTTGCTTTTGAGTTTATTATTTTCTCTAACATTAAATTTACTACTGTTAAACTTGTGTGTATCATGAATCTCTGATAACTGTTAAGGTCGTTTGTGTCGCAATACACCAAAACTTCCATTATTTAGATTATTCCAAATTTTCACCCCTGGGGGGTACCACACAGGTTTAATCAGGGGCCCTTTCACACAAACATTCATTTTAAGTTTCTGTTTGATATTTATTTCTTCTTCATACACTACTATAGAAATATAAATATTAAATACATTGTTGTGGTTATTATTACTCAAAAGTAAACACTAAATAGTACTAGTTTTCTTTTATTTAACAACAAAACATGATTCAGGCAAATATTTATTAATGGAGTCCTCCCTCTCCATTTTTTAATATCGTGCTTACCCATTCAGGTTATACACTTATGTACTACCCAAGCTAATTGTTTTAAAGATTAGGAATGTTATATTTAGAGGAAGTATAACTGCATTTATGTGGAGGAATGGTGGAAAACAATTTTTTGGAAAAAAAAAACCCCACACTTAATAGCTCAATACCAAGGTCAAAACCTTCTCTGTCATCTGCATTCTATTGGCAGAGTAGCGCCTTAGACCATGCATTCAGCTAAGGGGGTATGGGTAATGTTATTTAAATTGATTACACTTAAGACTGTAATAAATTTATTCAGTGGAAACTAGTAATGTTCCAGCATAATTTTATTGTGGTAACCATATTCGCCAGTTAATAATTTAAAACAAGAATACTGCAGCCAACTAAACTAGATCGCAGTACAGGAACTAGCTTATGATGTTGTGCCATAGTAGTGGCCATTTGGAGCTAAGTGTGAAACACACTCGAGTGTCTCATGGTTTACAAGTTTGCAAGGATATAATATCTGATATATGTAGTATTTGTAGAAGTACCTGGGTTTAGCATCTTTGGCTCCACTCGCCCAAGGACTCCTGATAAAACGTCTCCAAACACAAGTGAAGGCTGTCCAGGGACTAATTACAAGGCAGGATATATTATATTTTACAAACTTTAATGTTTTTGTTTTTATTAGGAGGGGATACAGCAGCTTTCAACATTTTCTTTAAATTTAACAAATTTGTTTTAGTATTATGATAAGAAATACCATTAAAAAGAATTATGTTCCAGTCAATTACCCTCCTTTTACTACAGTAAAACCCCGACTGTCTGGACCAATTAGAACCTAGGTTAATCCGTAAAACAAAAAATCCAGATTTATTTTTATCACCACATATCTGTTCAGGTAATACACATATATGAGGAAGGATGAGGAAGGAAGCATTTTAGAGGTAGTCTACCCGCAGTTGTGTGTAAGAGGGGGAAACCATTTAGGAAAAGGAACTGTTAGTAGATCCGAATGGGATTCAAACCCTGACCTTTCCAACATCAGCAGGCCAATTAAACATAAGAGTGACACCTTAGAGCTTTCAGCCACTGAAGCAAATCAAATTCGGATAATTTATCTCCAAGGGGAGAAAAAAAAAAAGATTTCACACCAAGGGTTAGTCTTATGACTCCTGGATAAATATTTCTATTTGGCTGATAAAAGACTACCTGATAGCATTTATTTACCTGCCAGATAAAATGTATTTACCCATCACATTTTTATCGGAAGGTTTAAGTAGCTGATAACTTTTATCTGGAAGTTGAAATAGTTTTTGCCATAGTGACATGTTTTTCATGAGGTTTTACCTATCAGATTCGGTTTTTAGGTTAACATCTTGGTTCACTTGTTTAGTGAGCACAAGCCCGGGCTCTAACTATATAAAGTTTGAACATTTAATTCACACTTTTATAATAACTGACAATCTATTTGTAGAGTTCTATTCATATAAGAACAAATGATCAAAATGTGAGTACAATAAATGAAATTTTGTAAACGCTGTACCCAACTATTGCCTACATTTTGGCAGACACCGAAATTAGTACTTACAAGACGTTTTAGTTTCTGCGCCCACATGATGCCATCTGTTTACTCGCACTCATTTAGCCGCCATTATTTTACAAATGTTGGGCGTTGTAGTCACTTTACAGGTAGTAGCGATAGCATTAAGGTTTATACGCATGCACACACCAGTAAAAACAGCACCAACCTTGCGTTTTCTGCATAAAAAATGAAAGTGGCTAATAACCTTTATCTGGTCGCTAACTTTAACCTCTCGATAGCAATATTCATCTAGTAGTCATAAGACTGGCCCTAAGAAACTTATTGAAAATATAGTATTTAAAAGCCTATAACACGTACTAGTATGTACTTACAACAAATATTAAAACAACTTGCATACCAGTCATAAAACTCACACAATAAAAACATTATTTTCTTTGAATTTAACATAAGCCACTGCTGTGATATGAATCCAGATAGCCAGGTTTCTATACTGTATAAATAACGCACTATATTAGGAAGTACTTAAAATGACCTGGATGTGCCTAACCCATTCCCTGGCGTATATTTAGTGCAGAGATCTACAAAGGCCCAGCAGTTATTTTCTATAATCATTTAATATTATCATACACACGTTTTTGCTTCTTACTTATTTTCCCATTCATTGCTTTATTCATGGTCATAGTATATCATTGAACTGGTGGCCCTATCTCTTAGCTTCAATATGAAGTATTCAGACTGGCTAAAAGTACAGTGATTCATTGATAGATGGCATTACAATAACTTATCACAATGAACCATTGATTTACGCCTGCACCAGGGAATGTTGGGGAAAACAAGACATTCATCGCCTGCGCCAGGGAATGAGTTTAGTCCCTGGAATTGCATATTAAGACTAAGTACCCTTTCCAATCTCATTTTATAATGTTGATAGGTTGTACAGTTATAAGTTATTATTAATTAGCACCGCGTCTTACTACCCGTTCGAGTTATACGCACTTACGCTAATGTGCAATGGTAGGGTGAATGTGAGATGAAATGAAGGACCTACAGTTTAACGTGGAATCCGAACCACGGTGGAGACCTGGCATTCCTCACATTCACAAGATGTCTTGTCAGAGGTGAAGGAAGGGTTTGGTATTCAGATAAATCTTTGCCGGGACCGAGAGTTAAAGCTCAATCTATCCGACATTGGTAGTCCAGTCTACTGCAAGAGTAGCACATTAGACCACACAGCCACCAAACCGGGCGAAATGTGAAAAGTGATTGCTATACCCTTTGGTTGACAAAGTTGTTCCTCTTTTGTCAATGTTTCTGTAACAGTGTTTAATATATCATTTAGACTCAACATTGTAAATTATTTAGTTTCATAAACCTTACAAGAGTTTAAAGTAAATGTCTCTATTTGAAGATAGATAGAAACAAACACACTCCTCTCTTCATGAGAAGAGAGAAGTGTGTTAAGGCGAGTTTTCACGATTGACTTGGTTACGTTTTGGTATAGTGTGTTTTCGACCAAGGTGGAGCACAAAAACAATTTTGAGATCTTTTTCTTAAACAAAAATGGCGGTTGTGGTATAATAGATTTAACAGCTGGCAGGTGAATTTATCTAATCATACTACATGTACTGAAAATCAATGGAAAATGAACTTTTTAATTTTATTCATATTGGTGGTTATTAGGAATATTCCTAATATTTACACAACATGTCAAGCTAAACATATCTTCCCAAAAATTACCTTAGAAAACAAAAAGTACACTAGCCCCATGACTTCTTTGGTGCTGACTGACATCACAGCTGACTTATGACAGTCAACATTAAGGTATATACCTAAATTTTGACAGTCATAAGTGACAGCTGCTAAACATATGTTTTTACAGATCATTTGGTCCGGCGTAGGTATACATAATTTGGTCTGGTAAAGTTTCAAAGCTGTCAGTCAGCACCAAAGAAGCCATGGGGCTACTGTAGGCATATGTACTGTAATATAGTTAGGCCTAGAACATATAGTACTCTCTTTTATCCATAACTAAACACTTTTTAAGTACCTACTATTTGTCATGTATTTCTAAGGTAATTTTGTTTTGCTGTAAGGTAATTATATTTGTTTTATGCCTTCTATAAAGAGTAGCTGACAATTATTATTATTTATATTTTAGATATAATATATCAAATAATAGTGATAAATGACAAAATAAATAGTTTAAAGTCATTAAGTTGATTTATTGATTTTTAATTAGGTGTTATGTCTTACGGCAGGTTCATTTATTTTGTCAGTGAGACCGCCAATGGGCCCTGTCCTCTGCCTCCTACTTTAGCTCCCAGAATTTTATTCTTTCCTTAAAGTAATCTAGTATTTGAATTCTTCTCCTTCCTAAGCTCCTCTTTCCCTCATTATTTCTTTCTATATCGTATATTTAGTTATCAGTTTATACCTGTAAAACAACTCTTTATAAATCCAATTAAAATAAAAACTTATTTGAGAAATTCAGTAGTTGTGAACTAGTGTTCTAGTGAACTGTTTCACATGGGACAGTTTCATAGTCAGACTTAGGATACCTCAAGACACCACGAGTAGATACTAAATACAAGACAACACCTAACTAAACTCGAATGGAATGGGGCAATTTCACATATGAAACTGGCCCATTCCATTCTGGTTTAGGTAGATGTTGTCTAATATACACAGTCGAACCCGGCTAATTCGAAGATGAAAGGACCACTAGAAAAATTTGAATTAGGTAAATTTTTATTTGTGCTAGGAAAATAACTTCAATCATCATATTTACGGAACACTGTATTAACAATTATTATTCTTTCAAAAAACTAGAAATTTTTGATTGTTTTTTGAAGTTAATACTCTGAGTTGTAGTAAACATTTCTAGTTTATTGGGCACCTAGAAAATATAAGGGCTTACATTATGTTTTCCCTCAACAAACCGGTCTCAACTCTTCGATGTGGTCCATAGCCTGTGAAGGTGTTGGTATTGGCTCTTCTGAAAGTTCTGTTTGTTCCCCCTTTTTTATCTGAAGATGCACTGTTGTTTATATTGTTCAAAACATTTACCAAAATGTTCTGCATCTGTAAGTTTACCTCAAACTGCTGAGTTATCATCCAAGTTCACAAAATGATCATAAGAAACACCAAACTCTAGTTCCCCTGCACGCAAAGAGCCTATTATCCGCGCAGCAACAGTTGAGTAGTAAACGTGTTTCCTGAAATTTCAGGCTGTTTTTGTCATCTTTGATGCAATTTTACTTCAAATCAAACAAAATAAGTTTGATTTACATGTGATTTTTTAACATTGTTTTAACAGAAGTTGAAGTTTCAAGGGACCAAGGGTAAAGTTCGAATTATACATGAATTCGAATTATCCAAGTTCTAGTGTAGTTTTGGCTCACACTCAAGGTGTGCTAAGTCTGACTATGAAACTGGCCATTTGTCTTTCTTTCTTAGTCACAATGAATTGTCCTTTCAAACATTTTTCTCCCTAACCAATAAACCCTCACGCCCCCTCTCCCTCTTCATTCTGACAATGCTTTCCTGTAGCAAGCAATAGCACAAATAATCATGTTGTCTGCAACTTAAGCTTAAAACTGGTGAGTCATCATTACCCGACTTTTTGCTTACACAGTTCAGAAGATGAGAGAAAATAATCAAGCTCAAAATGCTAATAACGGCTCTACCATAATCAAATTGGAGTCGGCCCAGCCCTTGTTATTTGTGAGTTGGCATTTGGTCTTCTCAATGTAAGACAATTATTTCTTCACTAGTTTCATAGAGAATGTTTTATTTTAAAATAATTTGATAACCAAACAGTTGTTTTAAAATCATACATTTATTTCAAGATTGGCTTGACTTGACTTCATTAAATATGCAGGAACTTTTTGAGAAACTCCTACAAAAACTCTGAATACAGATTAATGTTGAATGCACTGCTTTTAATTTGCTTTGTCAACAACAAATGTTAATAAATACAAAATCTATAATCACCAATTTTATAGATTTACCAGCCAAGTTCAGCAGTGTCTGTGTTCCTTATGACACCTACCCCGTAGTGGTAATGTTTTTCAGTTACATTTACTGTGTGCAAGTATAAAAGTTTGCCAGGGGATTTGGCAAAAGATCTTTCGTCTTAACACTTGCAATGTGGTGGTAGTTGCTTGTAGTAGTGATACACGCAGCATATCGGAAGTTGTTTGTTAACGACACTCGGTGTAGGAGTCATCATACCATGTGTACACCTGCTATGTTGAGATAGCTTGTGAGATGCTGTCGATGCTGCTCAGATAGTCCGCTAGTAATGAGTGGGCCAAATCGTCCAGGGTATGCTGTTGACAACTTACCTAGGCTGCGAGCTAGAAATATCTTGGGATCAGACACATCTGAAAGAACAATAGCCAAGGCATAGCAATATTAGAATCTTACTGTCGTAGTATAAAACTATATAGAAAACATACTTTATTTTACCACTTGAAAAATAGGAAAATATAATAACAGAAAATGAAAATAACAACAAAAGCTCAAAAATTATGAGCCTACAAAATTTCAATCTCAAGCTTGAGCTTAAGCGACAAGATTGAGTTCGAGATCAAAATACGAGTACTCGCAGAGCCCTAGTATTTTATGTTTATGACCTAAGAATTTAAAATATATCCACACATTTAGAATAATCGGCGATACAAACGCCGATTATTGGATCCACCAATTGTGCCATAATCGGCCGATAATCGAATTGATAATCGGCACTGGCCCAACTCTAATTTAAAATAAATGGAATTCTAAGCTAATATGATAATACTTGTTAAAGCTATAATATTAAAACCAGCTCGGTGGCTGCATGGTCTAAGGCATAGACTAGACTGCCGATGATGGGGATATTTAGTTTGATCTTGGCCAGGTGTACTAAGGATGGTTATTCCTAAATGGTTTCTCAATCTACCCACGCAAATGCAGTCACACCTCTAAATTCAATCTTCCTCATTCCTAACACACTAGAGTAATTAGTACATAGGCATTTAACTGGAACGAGTAATAAGATGCGGTGCTAAAAATAAAATAAATAAAAAATAAGATAATAAAATAAATAGAGGTGTGCGTGAATAGCATTTTTTATCAAGTCATAAACAAAATTTTGAATTAATATCAAATAATACAATTAATAAAATAGCTGATTTTATTGCATTTTTGATGGAGATTATTTTTATTATTTAATTTCGTTTGAAAATTGAGTTTTATATTTAATTATTTGCATGGTGCAAAAAATACTACAAAACATCATTTTTGGCACCTCTTCAATTTGCTCTAAGTCTGAAATTGCAAAATATTATCTAGGTTTGAAACCAATTAAAAGTTACTTTTCTTAAATGTTCTCTCTAGGTTTGACACCCCTTAGAGGTGATTGTTTAACACCCATTACACTCAACTCCCTGTCTGGCTCACCAACAACAAACATGCTGATCCCTCATTAATGGTTGACTATGGCAAGCTACTTCCTTCACCCCTTCCGCCCATTTCCACACCCCAAAAGATAGTATAATATAACTCTGTGCTTCTCTAAATTTTCCAAGCTCTTTCACCTGCTGAACCAAATAGATAATTGTTGATAGACAGAGCACAATAAGTCATGCGCCTCTCCAACTTGTTTGTCTCTTTACAAGTGGTAAAATAACCCCCTCCCCATCCCATCCCACCCCAGCCACCAAGTTTGCTAAATAACAAAGAAGAAGACTGTCTACCAAAGAGATTAGCAGTGATGAGATGGCAGTAACTTCTAGAACACTAGCATGTTTCTATCCACCTTTCATGTACATCTGGTTTCTATTCTCATTATTTTGGGAGAGCGGTGTCACTAGCTACAGATTTGAAAGTTGGGATCCAAACCAATTTTTGGGATTCGATTCAAGTCAACAAACAAATTATTCCTTAATTTGGCGAATGAGCTTGGAGCATGATGGGACTCACCATAGAGAGGGTCATGCTCCTTCTTGCTGGCGAAGGCGAGCTGGGAATAGGAGGGCTGGTAGCCTGGAGCATCATCTACTTCCACAAAGTGATCATCCGGGTGAAGAGATTTATCTTCAGGGAGCTCAAAGAAACTGACAAGTGCTTGGAGCAGTGGAGCCCTTTAATTATTAATAACATCATCACACTCAATGGGAAGGGAAAAAAGGATTAAAATATTTATTATATATTTATCAAAATTAGGGCTAGGCCAATCAACTAATGTGCTAATTAGGGTGACTACAGCTGATCATTTGGTTTATTTAATGTTAAATATTAAGAAGATAATGTGCATTCACAGTTAATGGAGTGTCTAAATAATTTCTTTTCGACATTATTCAGATAAGAGTGCTGGTTTTCCCTTGTACTTTTAACTATTAACTATTTCTTCCGATAAAAACAACACTAAGAGAATTAAACATGATAATATAAATATTCTTTAAATTTGTTAATGAGGAAGAATGTCTACTGACCACATATTGGAGTAAGGTCCATCTACAAACTGTGGGCATTCACACAACATCTTTGTCACTCCTACAGCTGTCACCTTCTTCTCCACAGGGCCAGAAATCTTCTGGATGTCCTGAAGGAAAAGTCTTTCTAGTACCATACGAAACATCCTGAAATGCGATGCATTAAATGATATATAATAAATAACTCAAACTCTTAGATACATCACGCAAGTTAAACACATTCCAAATCAATTTATTAAACCTAGAACACATGTACCAATACTTACTAGTGAATTATGTAAAATAAGAGAGTAGAAACACGGCATATTAATGTAAATTAAAGTGATAGTGAAGGAAGCCAACCTGAAAGGATAGTTAGTTTAGGCCTAAATAGGAACAAACACGCTTCTCTCCTCATTTCTTATCTAATTCTCTACTTTCTTCTTTACATCGTCCTTTATCTGGTCCACCAATCTCCTTCTGAGTCGTCCAACTATTCTCCGGTCCCTTACCTCTCTTTCCATGTATATAAGCAATGTTCCTGTGTTAACGATTCTTTTCACATGGCTGAACCATCTGAGTTTTTTTTTTACTTTAACCTCTCTGTCATTGATTCCTTCACTCCTAGTTCCTCTCTCATGTACTCGTTTCTTACTCTCTCTCTCTGTGTTCTTCAAGGTGCTTCTTAAAACTTTCATTTCACATGCTTGTAGTTATATAAATAACCAAAATATAACATTTTTTCATATGCAGTGGAAATTTGGGTAGTGAAGGAGTATGATAAAAGCGGATTTCAAGCCTGGGAAATTAAATTTATGAGAAGTACAATAAGTGACCAGAATGGCCAAGATAAGAAATCAAAGCATGAGAGAAATAGTTGAGGAGCCAGAGACTAAGGTGGTATGTTCTCGTGAGGAAAGTGGAGGAGATACCAAAGAAGATGCTGAGTATTGAAGTGGGGAGCAGAAGGACAAGAGGAAGGCCAATAAACAAGTGTCTGAAGGGAGTGCAGATGAGAATGGAGGAGAGAGGAAATGACTGGGTCATTGTGGAGGAGGAGAAGTGATGGGGAGAAAGGATCTGTTAGAGAGGCTTATGTTCCAAATGACTAGCCCAGTGGCGTCTTTTACAAAAATAATCTTTAAATAAACACAAAATTAAGAAGAAATTAAGCAGAAATTTTGACCATGCTGTGATTTATTAGTATTTTGTTGTAGTGTAAGCTAACTTTAGGTTACAAAATTGTGAAATATGCAGACAAACTTGACAAGGAATTTTAAAGCAAATATATTAGGTTTCAAAATGTAAATAATACTCAATTACCTCAGATAACATATCATTTTGAATAAACACAAAATAACACTGAAAAGCGAGATTTAAAAAATTAGATTTAACTAAAAGTAAAACAATTTTTACAGGACCCTACCTATAAATTATAACATTCCTTATAATAATTCACTCACATTTAAAAATAAATCTGCACTATTTTAAAGAGCCTTAAGTAATAAGAAAAAAATTCGTTGCTCTTAGTAAAATAGTGTTAGTCAAAGATTTAAATAAGAATTTATGTTGTTTTTCACGATTTTACATTACACTGTATTTCTCAACTCATATATGAATATTTGGTTGACTCTATAAACGCAAGTGAGTTTTATCTGTGACATTAAGTTTTTCATGTTCTCTGAGTATGTATCTACCCTGACTAACATTGATGATTTTAATATGAATTGTCATTGAATCATGGCCTACTCACTGCTGTTGTATGCTGTCCACCATGTCTATGAGCTCTGAAGCCCCTAGTTTGACAGCATAAAAACAGAAGAAGACAAGGAGTCCCTTCACATACTTGGTGGTCTTGGTAGAAGACAGGCGTTGGAACATTAATACAAAAATCTGTTTCATGTATGGGGACAGGGCGTCTCTGTGGGCAAAAATCCCCAAAAATCATTTCTAACTAAGAGATTGGTTAAATCCACTAATTTAAAAATCTGAATCGTGGAAAGAATTAAGAACTTAAAAAGGAAATAAAAATATTATGGCATAATAGAAAATAGTAACTAAATGTTAACATTCTTTATTATAATCCATTAATTATAACATTCATACATTCATTTAAGTGTTAAATTACTGGTCTAGGGTCTGTTTGTTAAGTTCATCCTATAATTATAGATGGTTCTGAACCATTATGAGCAGTATTAGAGCGTAGTTGGCTAATGCGCTAGTCATGTTGAGCTCGACTGCTAAGGACAGGGAGATTGAGGTTTGAATCTCGGTCGGGTGAACTGGGGGTGGTTTTTTCTCCTTTTTTGTGTTTTTTCGTTTTCTCTTTTAGGAAGTTGCGTTGCGCGTTTCACACTCCTCCCTGATGAGTTCCGATAGAATGAAACCTAGGTCGGGGGATTGGGCGGTGACGATCAATTTTCTTTAAGAGACATCCATTACCTCTTTGTCCATTGGCAGCAGTGTAAAGTGTGAACTGTGTTCTTCTTTTCATTGTAAAGGCCATATTGTGTTTGTCCCCCTTTTATATGTTTCTATCCACCTGTCCTGTACCTTCTTCCAAATATAATACAATTACCTCATAAAGCGAAAAGAGGTTTTCCTTATAGAGTTAAATCAGGATATTGTGTTATGTTGCTACTTACTTTGGAAAATGTTCTATAATGCTCTGCATCAAATAAAAACCTTCGTGATCATTTAGTTTGGACGCTATCAACTTCTGAAACACCCCTAGTAGTCCGCTCTGAAACACAAGACAAATGTTTTTCTTTTCAATGTAAAAGCCATATAGGGTTTGTTCCTTTTATATGTTTAGATCCACATTTCCTGTACCTTCTTCAAATATAATTTTATGAGCATTAAAATTTGAATTGAAACAAATTTAATAATGAGATATATTTCTAGAGAAAGACCATTTAAGGCGCATATGCAACTGCACGTGGAGTGATGGCAATGGAATAGAATCAGTGAGCATGCTCGATTATTACATTAAGGACTATTAAATGAAAAATGAAACCTTTCAAATGTCTTAACTGTTTGTGATTGTTACGTTTCCTTATAGTGTGATTAATGTTAAGAAGACCGTGTGTTTTAGGAAGATATAAACTGATAAAACATTCATTTTATTAACTTTTATTGAACTTGGTGTAAATTTAATGTTTTAAATACATGAGTGATGAAACCCTTTTAATTACTATATTTTTGTTTGAGTGTTTTTTTTGTTATTTCTAATTTAAAAAGCAATATTTCCACTTTTTCCCCCCCCAAAAGTATTTACTATTTATAAAAATGAGTGTCATTCTTCTTATTTTAAGAACATGTGTTGTTTTTAAATATTTTTAAAATCTCACATTTTAAAGATGTAGTATTTAATTTTATGTTTGTTTTGACTGATGATGTTTTAAATATACTATTTTACTTTTAAAATAAACAAATATATACTATAAATATTTTAAAACTATGAATATACCCAAACTGGACTTGAAATCTGGAGCTTTTTGAAATACTCGACTAAAAATAAAATAAACCCAGGCTTGCAAACCCTTAGAAACTATCTCACCACCCACCACTTTGTGTGTGTTGCTGATCTGCTGAGCAGCTGTGCGTATGAATGCCTGCAATAGCCTCACTAGAGGATGGATGTTTCCAGGGCGTTCCCATAGAACAGGTGACAGGAGGCAAGGAAATAGCACCATATAGGGCTCAGGGGCATCCCCACTTGTGTGTTGTTCTAGGAGCAATGAAAGGACCTGAAAAACGTATGGGATGAACTCTGAAACACAAAGCATGGCAGTTAAAATATGTTAGACAGCGGCAGCTTTTTGACTTAAATATCTTAAGCATCCCTTCACCAATGGTTTAATTTTTTTTTTACCTTTAGTAACAAAATACAAGGGATATGCAGGGCTAAAAAATTTTCAGAAAAAAAAACTCAATCATGTCTTGAAAGTTAAAAATGAATCTCGAAAATTCAAGAAATTTGGAAAAGCAAATAACTGCCTTAAGAAATTTACAAACTGGAGAATTTATTATTTCTAACCCTACAAACCCAAAAAATAGGCAACACTTTCCCCCCATACCAGGCTTTATTAAGAAAAGTTTTATTATATTGTTTTTTATATCAAAATTTGACATACATTTTTACACTTTAAAATGAAATAAAAATTGTTTACATTGCAACTATCATTGTTTTATTAAATGTATTTAAAATGTGTATGAATTATATCTTAAATGTTTGAATAAACTATAAGAGAATCAGCGTGATATGCGGTGCTAAATAAAAATAAGACAATCGAAAACGAGTGCCAGCCCAAATGTAAAAAAAGGAACTTTAGCTTTCTAACTATATAATATATATTTACTTAAATAAACATAATCAGATCAGGAAGGAATAAGGTAAGAGTTTTGCGAGTACTCATATTTCAAGCTTTTATCTGAGCTTTAAATAAATACTCAAGCTCAAAATTTCAAGCTCCTTGAATTTTTTAAATTTCTTTGCCTTGTTTAGTGATGAGTGAATAATTGCTTACTCTTTTATATGCTTGCTTGGATATGGTTTGTGAAATGAGACTTGTGGGGGAGTGAAGGGAGGAAGTAGTAAGAACCCAACAAAGAGGGTATGGTACAGCTTGCTATTGGAATGTCAAGGTCAGTAAATGAGTAAAAACTGGTGTTGGAGGAGAGTATAAGGTTTAGATAAAAGAGATCTAGAAAGGCATCTATCTCTCTGAAGGGTTGAAATAACATTACCTTAGCGCAAGAATGTATAAAGTACACCTTAATGCAAACGTCTATGTACCTATGTAACTTGTAGAGGGGATGGGAAAGCCAGAGATAAATAATATGTGAAACAATTGAGTGTGTGATGTCTTAGACCATGCGACCCCTGATAATAGTGAAATTTGTCTGCATTATGTAGGAAATTAAGTATATTTTTCATTTGGATGAATTTTTCTTTTGATATACAATTATCTATAGTCTGTATACCTTGAACATCCTGCTGGAGCAGTTCCTGGAATATCGGAAAGAGTGCAGCTTCAAATGATGACACAGATGAAGGATTAGCCGAGCACACAATTCTGAACAAACATACAACCATCATAACACAGTATAGATAAAACAAGGTATGTATTAATCTATTCCTTGAATCTTGGGAATAATTTGAGATTTAAGGATACAACAGTTTGGCAAATTGCAATTCAAACTCTTCAATATGTTGAGATTCCATAACTATGTAAGAAAATATGAGAGTTCACAAAAAATTAACATTAGATTATTATAAAAAATAAATCTAGGCTATAATAATGGTGAAAGATTTTAAAGCTATTTTTTCATATTACATACTTGCAAAAGTGTTCATGTTATCACTCATTACAACTGTTATCTATTTTTTGTATAGTACCGCGTCTTATTACCCTTTCGGGTTTTACACCTATGTAATAATTTCTCTAGTGTGTTAGGTGTGAGGAAAGGTGAATCTTAAGAGGACATACACAAACATTTGTGTAGAGGGAAAGTGGAAAACCATTTAGGAAAAAAAACCCAGTGCAATCGACTTAGATTGAGCCCCGATCTAACCATTATCAGCAACTAGTCTAATGGCAGAGTAGCACCTTCAATCATGCAGCCATCGAAGCGTTTTGACCGTTGAAATTGTAACAAACCAACTGAAAATGCATTGGATGGATGAAAAGTAAAATACTTTACAAAGCCAATTTCAATAACGATTAAGTACTTTTAAAGTTTAGGACTGTCAAAAAAGATAATAAAAAAGTTATATCTTTAAAAACATCTTTTCATTGTTTCATGATTAAAAATGAGGTTGCCCAATGGCTAAATAATTATATAATAAAGGAAAATGGTAAAACTAAAAAAATGAAAAACTAAACTACTAAGAGTAACATTTATGAAGAAAGCCCACCTAGGGAAAGAGAAAAATAATGTGGCAAGAATCCAATGCACAAAGGTGACATCATCTTCCTTTCTTCTGTCTTCTGTCACACACACATTTTAACGCAAAGAGAATAATATTTCGGCATTGTTGCTTTTAGCAAACACAAAGAAGAATACAAATAACACAAACACTGAATTACTCAGGTGTTTCAACAATAGCAACATTCCGCAGGCATTGTACAAAAGACGTCTTTGTAATTTTATGAAATAAAGCTCAAATGCCAGGTTTATTAATTTTAAGGTAAAAGAGGCCACAATTAAACAAAGTAACTCTATCACAATAAATTTCTCCCAATTGTGGGGGCAGGACTGTGTCAAAAGATTAAAAGATAGTTAAGACATTTTCAATATACAACAGTAATTTGCTGTTACAGTCTAATATAATAGCGGAAAGGGTTTTTCACAAGAGGGACAAAACTGAGACCAAACAGAAACTGTTGTCAAGTTCAACATTACTGCAACTCGAGTTCCACAAAGAAAGACATTTCAGAGCCTTCAAGTCACCGGCGAATGTTTTTTTCAACATTTGGATGGCCCAGTCTGAAGCAAATTAGATCAAAAGGTTTCAGAGTTTTGTTTAGGTTTTGTGAAACACAGTCTGCCTGGTGGAAGTACCACAGCAAATAGTTGGTCACAAAATGTTCCTCTATCTAAATCGTCCTGCAAGGTGTTGAACCTGATGGTATGTGTTTTGTTCGGGTTAGTGTTTATTGCACAGTGAACGTGTTTTCTGCATCCAAGTGAGAGTATCTATAATTTGTATTTTGCTTACAAATTTTTGGATCCAGTAGGTTTAACAAGAGCAAAAAATTTGTTCTAAACGTTTGCATAAAATTGTGAAAAGAAGATCACATTTTTCCACAATCTCAAGTCGGCCATTATCACCTCCATTCAATAATCTTGATGCCATTTTAAAAGCGAACACACCTTGTACCTTGGCCTTCATTGTTCTTCTGTAGATCATAAATTAAGAAAAGCTCACAACCAATGATGAACAAGTCAATTACAGAGAACATGACTATTCTGCCCATGTAGTGGAAAATAAATGAAATAAAACTGCAACTTGTTTTCAGTCAGTAGGTTTGATGGAAATAAAGTTTTAGTTATGTTTATAAAAACTAGAACTGATTTCTGTTTTTGGAAACACAACTCAGTCGCAAGTGTGTCAGTCTAGTGGAATACCGCCTTTATATCCACTACTCCACTTGTCATTGTTATCAATTGTTTCCAACCTATGGCCAGATCAATTTAGTAAATACCTCAATCTTCCTCTATCATTTGACTATTCTTCTCCTCTCACTTGCACCCTTTTTGTTATCTACTCCTCCCATCTCTTCCTTTGTCTCCCTTGAGGTCATTTTCCTACAAACTTCCATCTCCATCATTTTCTTTGGTATTCTCTACTTTACCATTCTGATTACATTACCCAACCATCTCAGCCTTGCTTCCTCTAATATGCCATGTACTCACTGTGGCCCCCCCACCAAATAACACAAGTTCAACCAAACTATACTCAATGTTTAGCTACTAACCTAATGGACAGTCCTATTGTTTCAAACAAGTAATGGTTGAAGTGTGGTTTGCTAGGATTGCGGGCCACAATCGCCAGTTTCTCTGTCAATTTAGGAAGCACTTCTCCCAGGTATGGGATCACACGCTCTTGGAGACATGAGAATGTCCGCATAATGGCTGGAAAACATACAACATACACATAGTTTAAAATAAAGTGCAAGAAAATAATTTATATAATGGTTTGTTTGATTAATCTTCTTTTTAAAAAGAAAGCCATACCTTTCATAACATACTCGTTTTCCAAAGAGTTAGGCCTAGATAAAACATTGAGCAACTTTGTGAGTATCTCTTGGGCTATACTAGAGAGTTCTGCAGCCTTCACTCTGAAAAACAAAAACAAAATGATTTTTTTTAAATAAATTTCACAGTTTTTTTAAGGTATAATAAACTTAAACAATAAGTACTATTATAAATGGGTAGTGATAGAGAGCAGGGTTGTGGAGTCAGTATACCAAGGCTTCGAATCAAACTCCTCTATTTTTCTACTATCCAACCCCAAGTCCTTCAGAAATGGCTTATGAATGTTAATTAATTTTAATGTAAAATGTAGGTAGAAAAGTTTTATACATTTTCTTCACAAATTTGTTCAAAAATGAAGAAAAAAAGTAAACCTAAAAACAATATTTTCAAGTCAAAATTTTTAATTGTAATTCTGGAGCTGAATTTCAAAGTTTTTAAGTGAGGGGGGTGTGGCTGGATGGCTTGGCACAACTTTTTGATGTCTGGTTGTCCAGTTGAAGCTTTCAAGTGGAGGTACGTCTTCATAGTTAACCTATTGCGGTACTTATTTTTAGGTACACCATGGATTAAAAAAACCACTCATCCAGAGATATTTTGTTGAGAAAGGCATCATAATTTGCTAATGTAGAATGTATCAAGTAGAGGATTGAAAATTCTCAGAAATCGGTCTCCAGCCAAGAACAAATAAATGGGAAAAGAGGGGTGGAAATAACCAATAACTGCGAAGAATGAGGGTTTTCCAAAAGCTCCTTGTTATTTTGCCAAATTTTCCTTGAGAGCTGAAAGGTGTCCACGTACCCCAGTTTGAGAGCCGCTACGGTATAATATACTCACATAGGGCTGCCATCAACAGACATTAGCAGTATCTTGTCTATGGCACAGGCGGCGTAGGTGTGTACCACCTGACTAGTGGCATCCAGATGTCTGACTAGTTGAGTCAGTGATCCAACCACCATTTCTTTAGGTAAAATACTTCTAAATATCATCACATATTTTATACTGTCTGCCTTCAGTACAGGTAACAGGTTTACTGAAACCAAAAATAAAGGGGAATGGTGTCAACAGGCTATATTAGATTAACCATTGAAAGGCGGACAGAAAGGCAAAGTCTACACACTTAACAGAAAATTGTAGGCCTCAAAATTCATAGTTAAATCACAATAAAACACATAATTATGTAATTTTTGGGTACATCAGTCCACTTCTTTAGAAGAAGAGAGTAAAACAGATTTGGAATGATATACCCTGAAAATGTATTAGCTGTGTGTTTAGAAATATTTATACCTTGATTCAATTTTGATAGCAATAAATGTCTTTTAATTAGGTATGAGCTCTCGAATCCTTTGGGATATTCAAAATTTAAGGATTTGAAAAACATTCAAATTTGAGACTCAAAATCCTTATAATTTATTATTTTCTATTCTTTGAGTGAAATTTGTTTTTAAGAGCTTTAATACTACTTGTTGGTGGCTCAGAACCAATTTTTGGATGAATTTGACAACCAGACCCTAGGCCAGTAATTTAACACTTAACTGAATGTATGAATGTTATAATGGATGGATTATAAGAAATAATATTAACATTTAACTACTATTTTCTATCATTCTATAATATTTATATTTACTCTTATGTTCATAACTTTTTTCTAAGATTCAGATTAGGATTCGAGATTCGAAAGTAAATTGATTTGGATTCATAAAATAGTGGATTCAACCCAACTCGAGTTTAAATTAAAAATAAGTAAGTAATATGCTCCCCTTGTAAGAGAAAAAAAATAAAAAAATTTTAAAACTTGTACCAAGTAAGCCACTTCAGTTGGTGACTCATAAAATGCAGAAGCCCAATAAAGTACATTATTGATATTTAAATTAACTATCTGGGCAATTTGGGCAATGAAGTTTATTGAGGTAAGCCATGTTTTTGCTACCACCATATAACAGTATAGCAACAACCAAATGTGGCTAGGTTCAATTATAAGTTTATTCATATTTTTTTTGTGACAGTTTAAGAATTTAATTCCCCATTATATTTGAGATTGTACAGATCTAATTTAAAAAAATATCAGTCCTTTGCGTCAAAATGTTCTACACTTCTTTAAAAATATTAACTTTGTACTATCTAGTGGCTCCCATAGAGATAATTTTTATCAAAAAGTATGAAACAGAGGTTAGTAATGATTATTTAAAGAGTTAAGTTTTATTCCGTTATAAATGTAAAATTTCTATGATACAATATGGCTATTATATTAAATGGTAAAATACAGTTTAAAACGATTAAAGTCGAAAATACATAAACAAAAAATCTATATTTAAATTTTTTAAAGCGAGAATTTTTTTGTCGAAGTCGAAGCTAAAAAACATTTGATTTGGAGTTTTTAGAAGATTCGCACACCCTTATTATAAACAACAATATTTTGATAGCTTTCAATTTTCCTTAGAGAGTTCACATCACATTATCTTACCATCCTCCTTCTGTAGTTCAGGGAGTGTGTGGTGTCGAGCAAAGTCAGTCAGGTCGACCAACTCACTAGTCTGGGTGATACCTTGTCTCTGTGTTTGACCTTTAGATGCCAACGAGGTCACCAGGTAAAGAGCAGCATCTTTGCTGCGCCAGTTCAGAGCTGGGTTGTCCTCATAGTGCTTCAACATTATCTGATACACAATCACATCTTTTATTTACTCACCCTTGGAAATAATTTCAAGTTATCAGTTAAACTAAAATGAGCAGTTATATTAAAATATTCAACAGTTCACTAATTTGTGACCTAGAACTTAAAGAGTCAATAGTTCGAATTTTCATTTTAGTCAATCGTTAATTTATAGATTGTGTTCCAACCATAAACCAATAATAATTATTATTTTACTTTATGTTAGTGTACTACATTGTGTTGCCTTGAGTTTCTGGTTTGAGAAATCCAGAAATTTTTTTGTACGTCGAGTCCCAGGAAAAAATAAATGGGATCCAAGAAATTTTGAAAATTAATTTTACTAATAAAAATTGTACGATTAAATTAATTTACAAAACAAAATTTTTTTCATATACTACTTATGTACAATCCATTTATCCTGTAAGGTAGCAAACTTACTTTGTGTGTTTCAACTATTGTATAGTTTAAAAGATAGGATCATGTGTAATCTATCAAGGAGAGACTGTTATGCCTAGTCCAACCTGACAAACACTGCCTGCATACAAATGTCAGCAGACAACGAGAGTCGTGTGGGTGTATGTGGACTGCACTGTCCGCACTGAAAAAACATAGCGAGCCTTACTACTCTTGTGCCAAGCATTCAAAGGGAGTGTTTGTCTTCACCTAGGTGGGAGGATTGGGCGGGGATCAATTTTTTCAAGAGTCAGCCATTACCTCTTTGTCCAATGATAGCAATGTAAAGTGTGAAATGTGTTCTTTTCATTGTAAAAGCCATATTTTGTTTCTTCCTTTTATATGTTTCTATCCATTTTCCTGTACATTCTTCCAAATATAATATGATTATCTTATAAAGCAAAAAGAGGCTTTCCTTAGAGATATATTATATATCTTCACATCCAATGTCCATTTCTTGTGTTTGTCTTTTATGTTGATCCTTTCACATGTTCCTATATTATTGTCATATTATTGTTTACAAATTTCCTTTTTCTTCCTTTTTTGGTTTCCTGCTCCAGTAAGTTGCATTGAATGTTTCACACTCCCTCCTGACGAGTTCTGAGAGAATGAAATCTAGATTGGGGGCTTGTGCGGTAATGATGGATTTTCTTCATGGGGCAGCCATTACTTCTTTATCTAATAACAGTGATGTAAAATGTGAACTGTGTTCATTTTCCTTGTAATAGACATAAATATGTTTGTTCTTTTTATGTTTTTATCCAGCTTCTTTCAAACATAATACAATCTAGTGTGGTGATTATAATGTCAGAATTTGCTGAATTAGTGAAGTAAATAGTAGATGTGTGCTTTGTGATGTGAAAAATAAAAACTGTCATAGCCAATTGCTTGGGGATGGAGAGTGGTCCTAACTCTCTAAAAGTGGTGAGCAATTTCTTCACCCCCCACCCAAGTAATTATACATTGAAAGATGTTAATTTAAAACCTTATCAGATTTCCAAATAATGAAGGTGAATGGAAAAGCGAGAATAATTTTCCCCTTATAATTATTATATCAATTAATGTGTTTTCTCCAAATATAAATTGTCAAATTCAACATAAGATTCCCTTTTCAAGAAGAGAGTATTTGCTTGATATCTTTCTGTTTATCTTTTTGAAGTATCAACAATTTACTGGCCCGCTTCAGTGGCTGTATAGTCTAAGTCGCTATTCTCACACCCTTAGCACATCCCTAGTTATAAATTTCTAGCACCATGTCTTACTACCTATTCGGGTTATACCCTTATCATTTTGTTAGTTTTAATACATTTTGGAATAAAACATATCTATATTTAAATAAATCGAGTTACTTTTTAATCCTAAAATTTATTATTTTCTTTACCTTACACCTTACAATGATAATAGAAACACCATTTCATTTTGTATTATTTAAAAAAAATCCATTTTTGAAGGATATACACCTCAAGGCTTTTTTTGAATCTCAAGTAATTTAAAATCAGGAAAAATCAAAATTCTTAGTGTAGTTAATACTCCTACCAGATTGTCTGGGTTTCTTCTCCTGCCCATCTTTCCAGTGCAAGTCTTTCTTTGTTGTTTGTTTCTGTGGCCAAGATCTATCTTATGACCTATCTATTATCCGTATAGTACAGCTTGAACAAGAGCCGTAAATAAACATTAGTACGCAAACTATGCAGCCCAACCAAGAACAATAAGCAACAAGAGGCAGTCAGCCACCATGATCCACCACTGCCTGACAAAGTTGACTGCAGTATGTGACAGCGAAAGCTTGGAGAATAAAATGTGTTTGTGTAAATTTATTTATTTACAAACCGCGTCTTACTAACCGTTCGGGTTATACACTAAGTACTGATTAAGCTAATGGGTTAGGACTTAAGAAGGTCAAATTTAGAGGAAGTGAACCCGCATTGAGTGTAGGGAGAGTGGAAAACCATTTAAGAACCCCCTCCTCCCCAGGTCACCCGACCAAGATTCGAACCTTGATCTCTCTGGCCTCTGCAGTCTAGCTCAACATGAAACTAGCTTGTTAGTTAACTACGCCATCGAGGCAGGTGTTTGTATAAATATTATGTATTTTGCGAGGTTTAATTACAAGTTAACCCTCACAAATGTAAAATGGGGAACTATCCTTTGAATTTAAATGATTTACATAGTAAAAATTTTGTCACTAAGCTCCTTGCGAAACAAGATAATGCTCACCTTAACATACTGTCCAAATATCTCCATCATTTTCGCCTCAAAGTATCTAGAGAGAACTTTCACAAGATCACAAGCTGACCTCCGTCTGGTGTCAACATCAGAGCCCTCTATGTCCCGACGAATATACTCCTCTGGATTATCTTCAAACAGTTCCTCGTCTGAAGCTAAACATTAACATTCAATTCTCAGTACTTAAGTTTCAACAATTTTAATAAGGTTACACAAATTTAAGGAGTGATGCAACAACTCTTAAAACATACAACGAGAACGTCCCCATCAGTGAGTAAATAAACCAGGATTACTGCCTGGTTTAAACCCAAGATAATTTAAACAATAATCCCAAAGTTCTAGGGTCCAAGTACTAACCTATAAATATTATCACAGATATATTTCATAAAATAAAATTAAAGCTAAATGTATAATACCATAAAGTGGGATGTGCAAATATTCAAAATTTTGAATATTTACTAGCTGAGTATTTGATTCTAAATTTGGAATAGCAAGTTCAAAAAACAAGAATGAATAGTAAGGTCATAAATCTGTTTAAAAGCTCTTTCAGTCCAGTAGGTTTTCAGGTGGCAGTTTGCACAAGCCAAGCGGGTAGGTGGATAATTTTGTGACTCAAATATACCCTTTTCCTTTGTTCTATTAGGTGGTAGGCCCGGGGAAACCTTCCAAATTTCAAATCTGAATCTTACTAAGATTTGGATTCTATTCGAGGTTTCATTTCTTATTATCAGAAAGATTCGTATTCGATTCAAAATTTTGAATCTAAATAAATATTATATTTTATTCAATGGGGGTTATTTGAACCAATAGTTAATAGTTTCTTAACAAATTAATATGATCAGATTGGGCACCAGTTGCATAGTAGAGAATAGAGAAATTTTCCTGGGTTCCTGGCAGTAAAGAAATCATGTGGGGTACAGTTGTTTGCAACAATGAATCTCTCGTATTTAAAAAAGATGCCAAGACCATATTTTTGGAAATATTAATCAACCTTTGCACTATGATTATAAAAGTGGTGAGATTTTATTTGATGTTTCACCTTTTGAGGTTAGGGGTATTGATTTTATTTTTATTGTGAGCCCAAAATGTTTATAAAGTGATTATCAACATTTTTTGAAATATTTTATTATTGAATTGGATTCAAAACCTTAGCATAATATAATATTAGGAGGGAGGGGAATACCAATGTCAGCAGAGAGTGACCACTACTTTCTAAAGAGGACGTGGGAGGAGTATTTTAACGCTTATGGAGAGACAAACAAGTTGGGAGGAGCATGACTTTGTTCTCATGCTATCAACAGTTAATGATTTCGGTTCAGCAAGGTAGCGAGCTGGAAAGATTTAGAGAAGGATAGAGATAATAATATATGTTACTCTACCACCTTAAGAAAAGAGTGAAAATGATGGAGGAAGGGAGTAACTTGCCAATGTCAACCAATGATGAGTGTACAGCTTAATATGTTGTTAGCAAGCCAGACAGGAGGCAACCCAGAGAGAAAAAGATTAAAAGGGTTGTAAATCCTAGAGAACATCCAGGAGATGTCAAACCTATATAACATCCAAGGAATGTATGTCTACTTAGCTGAGGCACCCGGGTTCAATTCCCGGCAAGGCCGAAAAATTTATTGTTGGTGAAATATGGGTTTACCCTTTCACAGTGATTAATTAACGGCCAAGGACAGGAGGTTGTGCCTGTTCTAGTCTTAAGTTAGATTATATAAGCCTTATAAAGCTACAACAGGCCTTGCAAGCTGGTAATGGAAAATATATGGCTTGAATCAAAAAACTGACGCAGGCCACAGGCTGGAAACAATAATGGATGTAACGTAAAGATGGTTAAATCTAGAGAACATTTAAGGAGGTATATTTGAATCAATAAAAAATGTTATTTGTACACCTCTACTACCATCAAGGGGTTAACTTACTCCTAAACTCCATGTTGGGAATGATGACTTTCTCGCAGATATTACTGAGCACAACAGGGTCCTCAAATAAGTGCCTGTAGTGCGATCTGTCTGCCACCGTAGCAAGGAACTGTAGTGCTGTGCTCACCAGCTAATGACAGCACAATTACAACTTTCAGTCAACATTGTAAAATATTATGGTTCTTTTATTTAGCAAGCAACATAAAGTTTCTTGTTTATATATTTTTATTGATACAATTAACAAGGTTATTAGATCTCTCAATTAAATAAATGTAGATTAAAAAAACAGCTGTTAACTGGAATCAAAACCAGGACCTTTTGTTTAGTGCAACCAAATCTACCAATGAGCTAACCAGTATTCATCTCATGATCTTGGTTGCCCTGCACTAATTGTTTTAAGGCAGAGTAATTTAGTTTGAAAGATCTAACCAGAGATGATTGTATCAATAGTAATTTATCAAAGTTAATTTCCCCCTTCGAGGTTATTATAGAGAAATCTATGAGAGAGAGAGAAAAAAAAGTAAAGTGGATAAGAGAAAAAATAATGGGACTAAACTTTAAGGAAGGAAAAGTTTAGCAACCTTAAAGGAGAACCCCATCCTTAGAGCCTATTAGGTGTGTATGAACTCCACTTTTTTTTAATTCGAAACGAACTCAAATCAGATCTATGAAATATTCTCGAAGCCGAATCGAAGTTAGAGTATTTTCTTTTAGTTGTTTTATGCTTGAAAAACTATTATAGTGTGGTTATTTATATAACTTAATGCACTAAGATTACTTGTAAAATATTTAATTGCTCCAATGTTTGTAATGGTTTGACTTAATTTGACATATCAAGCTACTATCACAACTTACAATTAAATTAATTTACTTTTTTTCCATTTGAATATTAAATTGTAATGTATAAAGCAGCACAGAATAGCTATAACTAAACATAAATTGAGTCTTTTAGTTGTCAATATTTTATTGGCAAGTCTTCAAAACTAGAATTCGGTTCGAGGCGAAGTTGAATCTGATGTTCGTTTCAAAGATTCACACACCCTTAGAGCCTACAGTTGTGAATGGAACCAGATCTAGATTCAGTCTTGATTAAAACACAATATTTTGTCACTAGTCCTGATTGTATATACCTGATTTTATTTTATTTATTTTTAAAGCACATTTTATATGTCTGAGTAGATAGTGGGTGGGATATATTCTAATCACAGTTGAGTGAGAGCCTGTTCTAGCCAATTATGCTAAATTTAAAGTGCTATAATTTTATAACAACATTTATCACTTAAAATTACTCAGTAGGTGTGTGCCAAGTTTTGAAACTTCAACTTGGCTTCGAAACAAATGTCATTATTGAATTGGCTTTGACAACTACTAAGTTTCAGTAATCAAAAATACCGGTAGGTATTTAGAGATAAAATACTTTATTTATAGTCAATTAATTAAATTCCAAACTATTGTATACATTACAATTTAATATTCATATAAGGAAAAAAACCTGAAGTAATTGATTTAAAAGTTGAAATCTTGATTCAAGTTCAAATATTACAAACAATTGTACAAACAATTCCAAGTAATTTTAATGCATAAAGTTATTATAAATAGTTACAATGGTATTTTTAAACCATAAAACAACTAACAATAAATATTCAAACTTATATAATATTTCATATATTAAATTCGAGTTGGCTTTGAATTGAAAAAGTGGACTTTGCACACCCCTAATATTCAGTAATACTAGGTAGTCAGAGCTTCATGTAGCAGCTTTGTGGATTTGAACATGGAACTTCTCAGTTATGGTGTAATATTGGTGGATAAGCCAACTATACTCCACTCACCAAGTCGTACTTGGATTGTTTCCCAGTGGATATAAGCAGGTTCCAGGCTGCCGTCACAAAATTAGGAAGGTAAGGTTGAAACTCCTCGTCATACTTTTGAGCGTACAGGGCGACGTTCTCACACACTTGCGCTTTCAACTTCTCCAATAAACCTGGCTCGTCGTCATCCTACAACAGATTACAATAACAGTTTTGTCTAATCAAAGGGAAACAAACTTGGCTACGTTAAACTTACAAATACTAACCAACATTAGATTTGAATATTTAAATACTAACCAACATTAGATTTGAATATTTAAGTTGCGTTTAAAATACATAAAAGACTCAGATCAATTGTTTCAAAATAAGAGATGAATTGTGAGTAGTTTGTTGAGATAACATTTTATAAAAATAAGTTTTCAATTTGCTTTAAAAACATTCAGCAATTAGTCATCAAGAATTACAATAATTTTTGTGAGAACATAAAATTACATACTTCAGTATGAAGACACTTGACATCAGCCGTTAGCAGAATGTGAAACTGTGGCATCCAGACGGCCATATTGTCTTCAAAAAACTCTGGGAGGTCCTAAAGACATAAAATTATATTTGATTACACTAAGATAAGCCTTCTCATCAACTGTTTCCAGCCTGTGGCCTACTCAGTTTAGTAAAATTCCTTCATTTCCCTCTTTCCTTTCACCTTCTTCCTCCTTTATTTGCTTCCAATCCTTTCTTCTCACTAGCAAGTGTTATCTGCTCTCCCCATTTCTTTCTTGGTCTTTCTACTACATTCCTTATTTCCACTCGTCAATTTTGTATTCTTTACTTTTCAATCCTAATTACATGATCATTCCAACTCAAAGTTAACTTCATGAGAAAGATAAGGGTTGAACTGATAAAACCTAAAGAGGAAGAATCCTGCACATGAATGGATATCTAAGTTTATAAATCTTTCTTAAGTTTGCTCCACTGTATCAAAAGCTCTGAAACAAGTTATTGGCATTAATTTTAAAACAAATTTTTCTTATACTCAAAAATATATGGCTAATATCAGCTGCGGTCTCATCGACTACGTTGGAGAATATAGCTTGTAAATTTCTGCTATCTCAATTAAAATTACCTCTTTGCTAGGTGCGCCTGTCAAGCTAGAATCATTGTGAATAAATATTAATGTAACTTTGGTGAATAGAGCTGAAAAAAGACAGGGATGGGCCCTTAAATCCTTAGAAACCCTTGAATCCTTAATAATGTTCAAGATTTGAGAAAATTTTGAATTCGAGACTCAAGTCTTTAAAATATTATTTTTTTATTTTTTTTTCAAATGAAATTTGTTTTAGAGCTCTAACACTACTTTGTGGTGGTTCAGGACCAATTATAAATAAAGAATAAACCTAACAACCAGACCCGAGCCTAGTAATGTATTACTTAACTGAATGTGTGAATGTTAAAATGTATGGATTATAAAAAATAATATTAACATTTGGTTACTATTGGTATTTTCTATTATTCTATTATAGTTTTATTTCCTTTTATGTTTATAATTTTTTCCAAGATTTGATTCAGATTCAAGAGTCGGGAATCAAAGGTAAATGTGAGATTCGGAGTCTAGAAAAAGAGCCCTTGAAGTGTGGTGGGCTACCAGCAGTTGTCCAACCAAAATCTCACCTGGAAGTTGAGTGAGTAGAAGACTTTGCAGATGATTACAAGAGAGCTGTATATTACTTTGAGAGCATCAGGGTTGTTGGCATGGGTCGTCGCAAGGTTCATGGTTGCCTGAACAAACATTATCACTGAATTAAACCAATGCACATAAATTAATAATTGAGAAAAAATGTTCTTGTCCTGGTATTTAGAATACACATTTTCAATGTTAATATTTAGCACCGCGTATTACTACTCGTTCGGGTTTTACGCTTTAAGTACTAATTACGCTAATGGATTAGGAATTGGGTGGGTTGAATTAGAGGAAGTGAACCAGCATTTGCGTGGAGGGAGAGTGGAAAACCATATAGGAAAAACCACCCCCAGTTCACCCGGCCGAGATTCGAACCTCGATCTCCCCGTCCTCAGCAGTCGAGCTCAACATGACAAGCGTGTTAGCCAACTATGCCACCGAGGCGGGTATTTTCAATGTTAAAAGTGATTGGCAAACATTTTTATTTTTAGCAATGCGTCTTACTACGCATTCGAGTTGTACACCTATATACTAATCACACTAATGGTTTAGGAATTAGGGAAAAGTGAGAGGAAGTGCAGTTGCATTTGCATGGAGGTATAGTGCAAAACTATTTGAGAAAACCACCCTCAGTGCACCCCACCAGGATCAAACACTGGCTCCCATCTTCAGCAGCCTAGTCCAACATGAGAGTAGCGCGTTAGACCACGTGGACACTGGAACGATTGACAAGCATGTATTTTGTTTGCATATTTCTCATCTCTTTGTAATATATTGTTTATTTAATATATGTATTTATTTTATGAAGTAACAGTATTATTAAAATATATTAAAATTGGTGATTTTTTTTCAACCTAAAATTCATTTTGAACAATAAAGGTAGTACAAACTAAAAAAAAACAACCAAATAGTCAATCATATTGAGTTAGGCTTGAATCATTAGCATTATTAATTTTGCCCCCAAATTATATTTTCAGCTAGGATAATACACAGCAGACACTTAACAAGCGAAAGCGACAACCACATTCTTGGCTGTGGCTGGGTTGGGCCTATACAAAGACAAAGAGAGTGTTAGTGAATAAATCACCTGGAAAAGTTCTGTGAGGGGTTTAGCAAACTTGTCCAGCACAAACTTAATCTCTGTCCAAAGCTCTTGGGACTTAAACTCGTGTCTGTAGCGCTTGAACAAAGAATGAGCTGTGTGCAGTATGCCGTTGATCACATGAAAGTCACCTGTATAAACACACAAAATATATATTTATAAATATATTAATCAAGAATAATGACAACTTACTACTAAGGGTATTCAAAGCTTCAAAAACAACTTTGATTCAAATTAAATGGATGGGTGGAGGGGAGGAAGTTGTACTACAAATTTCATTTAAGTGTAAAAATCTGTTGACCTCAGCTGAGTTCGAACTCGTTAACATCATGTTGTGAGGAGAGCACTTTACCCCAAAACCATGAAGGCCGTCCAGAGCTAGTAAAGTAATGATATTATATTAGTGGAGTACCACACACATTTAGCTTTGTTGAAGACCAATTTAATTGTTTAGTTTAAGTCTATGAAAAAATGTGGCTAGATATCCTTTTCCTCTAAGTTTCAAAAATACTTTAGACCTCATTTAATGTGTTTTATTGACCAACAACCCCATGAATAAAGGAATGCAAGCTTTTGTCGCTAAGCATATGAAAATACTTTAATATTGTAAAAACCAACTGAAATTAACTTTTTTCTTTTCACTGTATTCTTACTACCCGTTCATTATATGCATATATAATTACTCTTATGGGGTAAGGATGAGGAAGAGTGGATTTGAGAGGTATTCAACCAGTATTTGTGTGGAAGGAGAGAGAGAAACCATTTATGGAAAACCACCTTCAGTAGATCCGACCAGGATTTGAGCCCAGATTTCACCGTCGTCAGCAGGCCACTCTAACACGAGTGTGATACCCGAGACCATTCAGCCACTGAAACGGGTCTGAAGTTATCTGTTTTAAATTTTATACATGCCTGGTTCCAAACCGGAGGACCAAGGATGGATTAAAAACCAAATCCAGAGGTGCCTTTGGTCCAAAGTTCAAAAGAAAAAATTATGTTTTATGAGTTTCAAAAGACTAGATTTGACAATGGCCTAGTGTTTGTTTACAAGTTTACTAACTTAACCTAATGTTTGATTAGTTGTGTGTAAATTGTATAACAAAAATGTGGGTTTCAACCATTTTCTTCCGAAAATTGTTCACATTGAGGATCATCAGAAGCCTTAACTCACCTGTGCCAAACTTTTCGACCATCTCGGAGATTAAATCGGGCCACTTGTTGGGAAAGTCGTAGCGACCAATGATAGACACTGCATCACTCAGCTGTTTTTGTATTGCTTCTGGGGAGTGAAGCATCAAGTTCACAATCAACTTCTTAACTAGTTCTCTGTCCTCAAGATGAATCCTATTAGTGCCATCTTCCGTCTGTCGTGTATAGTAAAAAATTACAAATACAAAATAGGTTTTTCAAATGTCTTTTATTTTTTGTATTAAGATTTTACAAAAATGAAATAAGTAAACCATCTATAATTTAAGTTATATTGAACCTTGCTTAGGTCACATTTAAACCCTGTGTGAAATGTATTGCTGTTTATCACAATTATTTCCTCCAAGGAATAAGTAATAAATCTGCAAATACATTTTTACCAAAGAGGAAATGAACAGTTAAATAAAGTTAGCCTAACTATAGCCTATCTAGGCTATTAAGAAAGATTAACACATAATAGCCTGGGTACTTACTTCAAATGACCAATCAAAACCAGTGATCAACTAGTAATTAATAGTAGAACCCATTTCAGTTGAGACTCAGAGCCAAGAGAAGCAGAAGACTACCTGATAAGACTTGGGTGGCTGGTGAACAATTACAAGCAGTTTCCAACATATTGGCTTCTTGTGGTGTGAAAATTGTCAGTTTTTTTCTATGTTTGTTAAGGTTTGTGTTTCATGTTTGTGTGAAGAGTTAGTGTTTTAGCACCCCCTCTTACTACCCATTTGGGTAATATGCTTATGTACTAGTAACAATAATTGTTTTAGATTTTAGTAAGGTTATATTTATAAAAAGTGTACCCGCATTTGCATGGAGGAAGTGGAAAACCATTTTAGAAAAACCATCCTCAGTACACCCGACCCAGATTCAAACCTTTTAACTCCCTGTCATTGGAAATCTAGTCTACCGCGAGAGTAGTGTGTTGGACCTTGTGGGGCTATCAAACTGGATATGTGAAGTGCTATTAAAGTTACTAATGTGCTTGTTTCTGTTCAACTAAAATAATTAACTATTAAAAGAATGGTCTGTTTTAGGGGAACATTTGAGTTCAAAAGCTCTACATATAGTGGAGTGAGTTTCGATTAAAATGGGACACCATATAGTTTGAACACATCCTTAAAGGATAACAAATTTTGCGGTAAAGGACAAAACTTTGTTCCTTTAATGTTTGTTATTTACTCCTTCCTTGTGTTTCCCATTAGTGGAGCACCCTGTCTCTCCTTAACCTAATGGGCCAGGTTGCATAAGATTTAGGGTTAATAGCTTGTTGCATTTAAAGTTTATTAAAAATACCAACATCAAACTAGAAATATTGAGCCCATGAGTATTTGTACATTGACCTTGATAATAACTCACCACTGGCCAGTTGCGCTTGATGAAGTTCTTAAAGGCAACGGCTCCAGCGATTTTGATGGTCAGCTCTACTTCTGGTTTGTCCACCAGATGGAGCAGAAGTAGTGCATAGTTTTTGCTCAGCTCCACGGACTCCAAGAACTGCTCCGCTGGAAATGGTAAAATTGGTGTAACTTAAGTAATTATTTTTGTAGATGTGGATGTAAGTTCTTATGTCGTGTTTCAACAGGCAGATGACAAACTGAGGGTATTATCGCTATATGTATTGTAATGAGTCAAATTTAGGAACACGTGCATCGTGGACGAGATTCATTAATTTTATCTGTGTCATACATAGGCTTAAAATAAATTTAATAGTTTTAACCAACCATAAATCTGACATCCTAGCTCAGTTGGTAACGTGTCTGTCCACTGAGCTAAGTGTCCCGAGTTTGATTTACGGCATGGCCGAAAAATGTATGAAATGTGTGTTTACAGTTTCACAATGATGAATTAATGGCCGGGGACTGGATGTTTTGCCTGCCTGAGTCTTAAGTTAGATTACAAGATATATGACACTACAAGCAGCCTAGCAAGCCGGTAATGGATCTTTATCTACTTCTAAATAAATTAATTCTACTGAGATTAGCTTTATAAAATAGTTTTTTTTCCTCATCTTTTTATTTCATGAGATTTTAACTAACTTTAGTCAGAAAATACCCGTCAAATTAATGAAAACTAACCTAATATCTAATCAATGGATAAGAAATGCCTCATTAACAAACAGAAAAGTAGTAAAATTACCTGGTCTTCTAATGTTCAACTCTGGACTTAACGTCTGGCGGAGATACTCCGACAGTGTTTTAATATTGTCATTCGTTAGTTCCATAATTAGAAGTAGCGTGGATCCTTAAGACCCGATTATTTTAAAATGTGTCCGGCAATTTACCCTTAGCGAACATAACCAAATTTGTGAGCAAAAGATTTAACATGGACATTACACAAAGTCTTAACGTTCACATTTATTAATTATTGTTGTGACTGAGTACGAATGTAAAAATTCAGTTTTTAAGTAAAGAACCAATGAATAGATTCAATTTAATAAATTCACGATTTGTTAAGAGAAAGTCGCGCGAAATTGTGTGATTTTAGCGAACTATTATGCTGAATACTAGTGATGGGCACAATCGAGTAAAAATAATCGAGTTACTCGATTGTGTTGTGTAATCGGTTGTACTCGATTCTTCCGGGATTACTCGAGTAACTTTACTCGGTCCTTGTTATTCTTTTATTTTCTCTTTTATTACCAGCTAAGTGAGAATCGACCTTACAGACTGGACTGTTTACCATGCTATTTCCATTTAAAAGGCATATTCCCTTAGAGCTCATTTTTCAGCAACAGTTTCTGCTGCTACGCAAAAATGACCCTTTATGGTTTAAATGTTGCCCATGCATTTACAATACAAATTACTCGTAGATGTAAAGTACACAATCGAAAAGCAAGATAATTAAGGTTATAACAGTTCCGATTATTTTTAAAAGTACTCGATGAAAGTTACTCGATTCTTTTTACTCGCACCTCGGCAGTCTTATTTCCACAATCGAAAACAATTATTGTCTTTCTTAATTTATTGATTATAATTTCTCCTCACTAAAATATGATTATTTATAAATAGAAACTAATTAGAGTACCTTAAGTTACAAAATAAATAAAAACAAAAACATACCTTAATATTTATGATGCGTTGATGATTCTCTAAAGTGTGTGTATAGCTAATTTCTAGAATGACTTCATTATTTTGATGTTGAAGTCTCAGGGCTGCGGTCTTGAGTTTGATTCCTTTATATTTAAATAATTAGTGTATTCACTTTTAATCCCTGTCTAGTTCACATGCTTTTCTACGTCTGTTCAAAATATATTAAAAATAATATAAAATATATATTTCAAACAACGTTTTCTAAACCAATCACCAACACATTATGTTTATTTTTAAAGTCACATAAATTTAAATTGTATTAAAATATATAATTTGGTAAATTCGCAATACCAAAAGTTTTTCAAATTAAGTTAAATAAAATTTCCACTTAAGTTTAATATGTTTCTTAGCCAAACCTATTTCGTCACCAATTATATTGGCGTAACTAAATAGTAATAAAATAAGAACAAGAGTAATACACAATAAAAAACTAAAATATGGCTTTAGAGAAATATAAAACGGTTTGTGTACCTACTAAACTATTTCACAAATTTGTATTTTAAAAAACAAGCATATCTAATTTGGTTGACGTTAATCGGTTTCTTCTTTCACTTAAGATCTGCCCCGCTTTTGAAAAAATGCGTTCTGAGGGATGAATTTATTTAACAAGAATTTAAAAAGCAGTTTATTTTATTAAAAAGAGTTAAAAAATATTGTTGATATTTTTTTATTGTGAGACTTCTTAAAACGCATACTTTTGTATTGACTGTACATGCAACATGAAACCGGAAAATAACACTGTCGGTGTCAACTGCCTCCTACAGAAAGAGATTATGGACTTGTTATTAGTATCGAATTCCATTGCAAGACTTCCGAGAAATGTTGTCCAACCGATTGCCATAGGACGATTCGAGTAGATGATTCGCTAAAAATTACTCGAGTAATTTTACTCGATTACTCGATTCTTTTTAAAGAGAATCGAATAATTACTCGATTCCTAGAATTACTCGATTGTGCCCATCACTACTGAATACCAACAGACCCAGCTAGAACATGATAATCCCTCCCAAAAAATGAGTGTGTATATTTTATGAAATTACCTCTATATTAGTGTTTCACATATCATTTTTTTATTTCAGCCTATTGCGTAAGGCTAAATTTATATTCATAAAATCACATAGATATCAAATTAAATTGAAAATGCATAGGATACAATTCAATATGAATAATAAATGTACAAAGGTTTATAATTAAAATTAATGATAAAAATCTTACGTATATTGATAGTTTTTATTCATATAAATTGGCCTAGCTACTTTGCCCCAACAGATTAGTTAAAGATAGTTAATAAATAGGCTCACTTGAAAAAATGTTAATTAAACTATGCCTGTACTTTTAAGTCAAATTTTATTTCGCTCTTATTTTATTATTGTCATTAATTTTTGGGTAAACCTACTTCCAAATAAATTGGCGTAAATCAAAATGCAAAATTTAACTATATATATATATATATATATATATATATATATATATATATATATATGTGTGTGTGTGTGTGTGTGTGTATAATAACGCTGTTCCTTATGGGGCAAGCATAAAATATTAGTATAGCTAAGAAAATCCATACTTGATCCATCCTCACTAACTTTCTCCACACTTATCTAGCCTTATATACTACCTTATCTTATACAACACATATATTTGACAACATAATTAATTTTTACTTTAATATTTTCCGCTTGATTTTATTATTTTCACACGCAAAACAATATAACTACTACCCACCCCCTTCGTTTATCCACTCCAAGTCGCTTACGTTTAATCGCTTAGGTAGGACAATGCCCTTCATTCGTAGTTCAAGTCCATGTGTAGTTTGACCATTGTAAAAAATTACTATATGATTTTTTCAAGATATTTTAATCTAATAAATATTATTTCAATATAATAAAGCTTAAATAAATAACGTGTTAATAAGTTTTTTCTTTAATCTTTATTTGATTAAATAATCTTATTTTTATTTAATAAAATCAAATGGTTTTGAAAACTAATATATATCGTCCCAACATAATAAATACATTCAAAACAAATGATTATTTTCTAATTAATATTAATTTCCCAATTTTATAAATATTATTATTTATATTATATGAGTAACTTTGGTTGATACTGGGCTAGTCTAGAGCTAATAAGTCTATTTTTACATAAACGAAAAGATTGTCGATCTAAAGTGTTCGATTTAATATCTACATCGTGAGAATTGTTGTAAAGGGTAAACTTGTTTATATATTTTAATGGTTTGATCCATGTGTTTTACGCCTGACTAATGTCAAGTTAAATAAAGATACTTCATTCAACAAATTATTGTTCCATATTTATGACTTGAAATACTTTCATAAATACACACATTTATTCAAAATGGTTAGTAAGCTATCGAATTTAGTTTCATTCTAATCTTAATATTAGAAACCTTTCTAAATACGCTAAATTAATCAGAATGATTTAGTTGTAAAATTTTGTCATTTCTCTACTATAATTTGAGTACATTTCCTCCAAACTATATACTCATTTCTACTCCTTAATTAAGTCATTAAATAGCTATTCATTTTTTTTTTTAAACTAGTACTTACACCATTATAAATGCCATACCCAAACACGTCAAGCGTGAATTATTTTATTATTTGTTAGTAACAATAATAACTGAAAATTTTAACACGAGAGATGACCTAGCGGTCTAGGGATAAGGTGTCAGACCTATGTGTTGGGGGTCCGTGGTTCAATCCGCGGCTCCAGCACAGATTTATCTGAATACCAAACCCTTCACCTCTGACAAGACATGTATAAACACAACTTTTGAATGTGTGGAGTGCCAGGCCTCCACTGTGGTTCGGATTCCAACTGTAGATCCTCCATTTCATCTCACAATCAACCTACCATTACACATTAGCTTAAGTGTGCATAGCCCGAACGGGTAGTAAGACAAAGTGCTAATTTAATAACATTTTTAACACGAGCCCCAGCTGCAATTATCAAATTTATTGATCGACCCAAATTAACTTATTTGGCCCCAATCAACTTGTAACAAAGCTCACATTCGTGAAAAAAAAATAGCTAAGCAATTGATCTTTTTATGTAGCTTGTGGTTAAAAGTCGAGTTTTTCAAATCTGCCTGGACATTCTTATGGTGTCCACAACTCATTAGTAGCTCCAATGGGACACAATAACAAAGTTGCTCAGACCAAGGGTGCTGATATGTTCTTTGAGCCAAACGAGGTCCCAATCAATAGTCACACCCACATGTGATCTCCTGGGCTGTAGAAAACAAGTTATGTTGCACAGTCCTAGGGCCTGTAGGAAGTTAGAGCCCTGGTAGGCCTATGGACCACAGTGGGGCTTAACATGTCAACTTTCTAATGCTAAATAACCTACATTTAATCAAAATATTGGTATTATTCAAACAAATCTATTCTTGACACCATCATCATGGGCGATTGGAACAGTGTGGTTACAGAAGAATGCGAGCAGAAGATTATAGGTTCACGTGGACTGTGGAAAAGAAACAATAGATGGCAGATCCTCGTCAAATTTTGCCAGCGGAAAAAATGGAAGACAAAACTATGCACATGGGAGAGCCTAGGAGACCCTTGTCAAACAGCTGTTCAGGAATGAAGGATGTGAAAACATTGCAAGAAGCCGACATTGATTTGGATCACAACTTCCTTGTGGTGTGCATTGAAACAAGACTTAAGAGGATCAAGAAGACGTGCAAGAGAAAACTTGGAACTTAGAAAAATAGGCTATAACTTAGTGACATTGTGAGAAATTCAATAGAGCAAAAGTTAAGTGAGGTGATAAAAAGAAATTATAAGCGCAGAAGGGAAGGAGGATGGTTTTAAGAATATTTTCTCTAAGGTTCCAAGTGACAATGCTGGAAAAGTGAAGAGGACTACATGAAAGCCCATGGGTAGCAACAGAAATGCTTCAGAAAATATAACAACTTCATCAAAGAATATATGAGGTTAGACAACTAGTTAAGGAGAGAGACAAAGCGAGGAAAGACTAGAGAAGAAATGTGATGTCATTATCGAACTGCAAAGAAAAAGAAGGTATGACCTCATGTACCAGAAAGCAAAGGCATATATGCAAACAACAGGAGACCTCAAATGCCAGATGATTACAGATCATAAAGAAGTTCTTAGGATTTGTATGTAGGAAAAAGACCGCAAGGGAGGGCAAGAAAGATATGAGAGGAGCAGATAACAGAAAATGTGCAAGGGAGAGACGAATTGTGGAAGTATAGAGGTCCACTACAATCATATGCCTCCATCTTTATCTATTCCACCAGTCTTCCTCCTTTAATTGCTTCCATTTTACTCCTCACGCACCTTGTGTTAGCTATTCCTCCCATCTGATTCTTGACCTCCCTTGTGGTCTTTTTCCTAAATACTTCATTTCCAATATTTTCTCTGGCATCCTCTCCTCCATCCTTATTACATGCCCATACCATCTCAGTCTTGCGTCCATGTGGATGTTGCATTGTAATATTTTTATTTTCTGGTACCTTTTTTTAAAAGAAATTCCTATAACTCTCCTTTAAATACAGGAACTTGTTTAAAACAATATGTTGAAAGTAAAATTATGGAAATGTTTAGTGTGGTTATTGACCTGCTGAAAACAATTTCTTTCACCGAATTTTACTGAACAAATTTAAAGAAATTATTGCTTCACATAATATTTGATATCAAATTAAAGATTGTGTAGAAAAAATGGCAATTGTCAATTACTCGGAAAGGACTATAATAGGTAGACATTAGGCTATGTTAACGTGGCTCGATCTGATGAATGAAACCTAAACATTTTATTTAACTTTTTTCTAATAATTTGTGAGATAGCAAATATTTATTTTAGATATTAGTTCAAATCAAGACAGGCCATTGTGTTTGAAGTAAACATGAATGAAGTCTGGGTGATGTATTGTTCATTACTTGAAGTTAATTCTATATTAACTAGGGAATGCCAGGCCTCCACCGTGGTTCGGATTCCAAGTTAAACTGTAGGTCCTTCATTTCAGCTCACAATCACCCTACCATTACACATTAGCGTAAGTGCGTATAACCCGAACTGGTAGTAAGACGCGGTGCTAATAATAATAATAATTCTATATTAACTAAATGTTTTCAGGCAAGCGAGATTGAGGAGACTATGAAGAGGATCCAGTCCCACAAGGGGGTGGTTGGAACCATTGTTGTCAATAACGAAGGTGAAGAAAAATGTTCATTCAAACAGAATAAATTATTTATACCAAATGTTTTAATAAGTAGGCCTACACACAAAGCTTTAGGAAGTTTATTTAGTAACTCCTCTCAAGTACACTATGCTATTTATTCCTATTAATCAGTTGTGTCTTGTCCATTGAGGTTCCATGGACTCAATCTTAATGATAATTGGCAAAGAATTCTGCTATCAAAATAAATCATCAACCTGGTCAGCCTAGTTAAATGCCTTCTTCTTCTCCTCTCACTTGCACATGTTATCTGCTCCTCCCATCTCTTTCTTGGTTTCCCTTGCGGTCTATTTCCTACATACTTCATTTCCAACATATTCTTTGGCATCCTCTCGTTTTCCATCCTCATTTCATGCCCATACCATCTCAGTCTTGCTTCCTCTACCATCTCATGTACTCCTTTAAGCCCCACTCTTTCCCAGATAACTTCATTCCTAATCTTATTTCTCCTTGTGACAGCTAACAAAATAAATAAACTTTAAAAAAAATTGAATGTTTAATTAATAATTTAAAAATATGTATAAATCCTTACATTTCCAATAAATTTTTTAATGATTCCCTTACCTTTGTGTTGCCAAGCATTATTGAGATTTGAGGTCGCTTACTTCTGTTAAGTGATAGCACTGTAACCTTGTCGGCTCGACATTTAATTTGGTTGGAAGTCAATTTCTGTAGGATCTGTGCACACATGAACAATGTGAATGTGAGAGTGCTGTTATATACAGATGATGCTGCAGTAACGGCTGAACATTAAAGTTACTCTTGTAGAATGCATTAAATTATTTGAATGTGGCAACAGGAAGAATGGATCTTTGTATAAATGTATCTAAAACTAAGGTGATAGCTTTTGATGACGGATCAGGTGATGATTGTCAGCTTAGTATAAATGTAAAACTGTTGAGAAAAGTGAATGATTCTGTATATTTGGGCAGAATGATCTGTAAAAATCGTAAGATAAATGGTGAAATTGACAGACAGGTGAGTGCATCTTGGAGAGTTGTTGGATGTATGTGAACTATTGCAAAGATTAAGAAGTAATGAAAGAGGAAAAAATGGCAGTATATAAAAGTATGTTACAGGCCAACATTGTTTTATGGATGTGAAGCGTGGGTATGTATGGAGAAATACAAGAGCAAGGTGAATGTGCTTGGAATGAGTTAGCTAAGAAATGTGCGTGGAAAAACTCGTATGGACAGAGTACGTTAATGAATGGGTCACTGTGAAAGAAGCGTGTTACGTTGGTTTGGGCATGTAAATAGAGAGTGTGGATCAAAATAAAGGTATAGGTCATGTAAGACTTTGCTGAATGTGGTAGACAAATTGTAAAAAAGAAAAAACTTTAAAGTCTTAAGAATAAAAGAGCATGCATGACTTGGTGTTTGGATTTTGTCGAAGTAAAGGGCGTATGCAAGGATAGGGTAGTGTGGAGAAAGTTAGTGATGGATTAAATACATTGTTGTTGGTTTTTTAGCTGTATGTACAGTTTTTTTGCCTACCCTGTAAGGGAACAGCGTTTGGTGTGTGTATATATATATGTTGACCCCCTAAATATATTATATAATCTATATCCAGGGTTTCGAGTATTAATCCATGTGTGTGTGTATATATATATATATCCATACACACCCCACACACATTTCATATTCAGGGGGTTAACCTAATTTCAATTTGTCCAAAACTATTTGGTATACTAGGAGTGTTTTTATAGATTTCTATTAAAACAATGTCTATAGAAATTATTTAAATTTAAAAAAAATCATATGTAGGCCTATATACATCAATGCTGTTGTATTGTAGGTATTGCAATCAAAACTACGATGGACAACACAACCACCACACAATATTCTGGGCTGATTAGCCAACTTTCTGATAGAGCACGTAGTGTTGTCAGGGATTTAGACCCAACCAATGACCTCACCTTTCTTCGCATCCGTTCCAAGAAACATGAGATAATGGTTGCTCCAGGTGTGTATATAATCAGCTACATATAAGGAACATTATACACTAGAAGCGCGTCGATCCAATTTTTTAGGGACCAGGTCCAATCAGGATTGAATTACAAATAATCTGTAATTTTGAAATTTTTTTACTGTTGGGGAATTAGAAATATGCAATATGTTCTAGAAACAACACATTTATTTACAGTATGAAGACTAAGATGTGAATTTTTTCTACAAATAAATACAGAATAAGGCTTACAACTTCTTAAACAATCAAAAACATATTTTTGTTTTAGATTTTATAATCGTTTGTGGGCCAATCAATCTAGTTAGTCAATAAGGTATTCTGCATGAATTGGTTTCTATTGTATATATAATTCCTTCTTCAATGCATAACAAAATGTACCTTAATTATTGAAAACAGGTTTTCCTTAATAAGACAATACTATTTTATTTATAATAGCTTTGTCGTTGAGTTTATTTTAGGTTGAATTAAAATTACAGTTCAAATACATTGTTGTCTGTTTTAAATGCACCTCAATATCCCTTTTAATAAAAAATTCATAAAATCAAAACTTATCCAACACATAATTTTTCCGAATGATGTATTTTCTCAAGATATATAATAGGTTTAAAGGGGGTTCAACTACAAGTGCCACTCAATTTGGAAAGAACAATACTAAACCACTTTTATCCATACGAAAGATTCTGATCTGTGTTGTACTAGTTTTGAAATGACAGCAATTGGTGCCTATAGAGGGTAGCCTTTTCAAAGAATATCCATTGATGCAGAAAAAATATGCCTTAAGTTTAAAGAGTTTATTCAATCCAACTTCGACACTATTTACTAAAGGAATTTTGTGTTGTTTGAGAAAAATAACTTTTGTGTATCACTACAGTAATTATGTATTATCTAAAATGAAACTAATGTATTTAACTTCTTTTGTTGACAGATAAGGAGTTCATCTTGATTGTCATTCAAAATCCCACAGACTAGTTGGACAAAGTTTGGAATTCAAATAACAGTGGCTTATAACTAATATATTTAATTTTTTTTTTTAAATATTCAGTATACTTGTGTATGATAAAATTATCTCATATATTATAATGGTAAAAAATATGTTTTAAGTTCATTACTATTAAGTTATCATATGCGTCATCATCATCATCATCATCTTCTTCTTCTTTTGTGGCCAGTCTTTGGCTCCATCTTCCTCTGTTCTTTTACCATTCTTCTCCACTCACTTGTACGTTTTCTGTTATCTACTCCTCCCATTTATTTCTTAGTCTTTTTGTGGTCTTTTTCCTACAGACATGCTACATACATTTACATGCTTATATTTTATCATTTACTTTATTTACAAATATTTATTTAAAAGTTACTTAAATGTTTGCATAAATTAACATTTTACACTTGTAATTTTTAATATATGGCACAATAAATAATTTATATTCACTGATTGTTTATTTGGATATTTTAATTTAACATTTACATTATTTTTTTGATACAAGTTTATTTTAGCATTGCATCTTACTACCCATTTGGATTATATGCTTATCTACTAATTACTCTAATAAATTAGGGGTGAGGAAGGTTGAATTCAGAGTAAGTGTACCTACATTTGCATGAAGAGTGAGAAACCATTTAGAAAAAAAAACCACTCTCAGTACACACGACTAGGATTGAACCACAATCTCCCTGTCATCGGCAGTCTAGTCTACTATGAGAGTAACACCTTAGGCCATGTGGCCACCAAAGCAGATAGTACTAGGTGGGTGTGTTATATAAAGAAAGATGAATTTCTAAAATATGTATTTTATAAAATAAACATTAAGTTGTTTTAATTACTAGAGACAAAAGATAAATCTAATATTATTTGTGTGTCCACGCATGCATCCTTTAGATCTTTTTATCCATTTAATATATTTTGATCAGATTTTAATGCCTAAAATTTTAAATAAAATATGATTTTGGTCAAGTGAGTATGAAGAAAAAAAAATCAAAACATGTGAAATAAAAAAACAAAAAAACACTTAAATTATATCTAGAAAATAAAACTAAACTATTAGCCCCTTGACCTGTTTTGACAAGGAATTCTCGACACACAGATACAATCATGAGCAGGGCTTGCCTAAACTTGCGCATACATATATTTTGTGGGGAAGTTAAACACTAATCCTGGTGGTTCATATAGCCCAGATAAATGTTGAGTTAAGAGAAGTGGAGTCGAATTTGATTTCCAGAAACCTACCAAAACACATGCACTTAATACGTCCCCCAACCAGCTGAGGACTACCAGATTGTTGTTTCTGACTCCTTTTCAACCAAACTGTTTATCTAATTAGAGTAGCTTGTCAAAAGTCAGCAACCCAATTCAGGGCTCCTTTAGTAGGAGAAATTCCAAGGTCAGCAAGAGAGTAAACCTTCCTCTGCAAAGGATTGGAGTAAAGGGTTTGTTAACAACCAAAATCAATATTATTTTCATGATTGTTTAGTGTTTTATTGTATTGATTTTTATGAATATAAATACTTGGTTTATATGTTGATACCTATCAGCTAACAAAAATATACTTTAAAACTAATTTAGTAATTATCTTTAAATGCAATAAAAATATTAAAAATTGTTAGTTACATTTAGAATTGACAGAAACAAGATTTAAAGTCCAGTATAAATGTTATGCTCTCAAGTTAATATCATTAATTCTCACAATTATCCTAGAATCATAATTAACTTTACAGTCATGTGACGGTTCTTGTATTTTAAAACATATGAACTTAATGTTGTGACATCACTTGACGTAAGAATTGTCCAGGAGATAACCGTCAGGTTAAATAAAGTTTGAGTTATTCTCTTAAGCAATCATATTGTAAGAAACATCAATACAGCTATTAATACTTCAATTGTTTGTGTATGGTGTACAGACAACTTCTTCGATGGAGTTTATTTTTCTGCGTCTTAGGGCTGTGCAAAGTTCACTTTTTCAATAAAAGCAAAGTTGAATAATATGAAATATTCTCAAAGTTTGAATATTTAAAAAAAAGTTTAGTGATAGATACAAATATTTAACTTTGATAACTATATACATTTAAGTATTAAATATAATTTACAAAATTACATAGTTCAAACATACTATATTTACAGTAGTCTTTAAATGATAAAATAATATTGTCATCAAATATAATTATTTTAGATTTTTTTTTCATCTGAACACTAATTTGTTATGGAAATAATGGCAGAAAATGAAATAAATAAAATAAACATATATGTGTGTTTAAACATTAAATATTTTTTGGTGAAGCTTTGTAATTGTTGGATCTGGAATTTTACTCACAAATAAAAGTCGAAGCAAACAAATTTTTGAAGTTGAGTCAAAGTTTTTAAAGCTTCGCAAACTCCTACCATATCCTAAGAATTCTAAGATATATTAGCTTCTTTTAACACTTTATTTTGTAGCTCCAGTAAGCATGCATTGCAAGTATTTGTAATCTCAGCCCTCACATCTTGAGCTCAATTATAGTGAACAATTTGTTTTGTTAAATTAATTTAAGTTGATTATGATTCCAGAATGAAATTCACTTTTTGCATCAATGGAAATAAGTTAACCTAAGTCTTTTTCATATCATTTTCTCTTTCTACGCTTTGATTAATGCCAATCAATATGCTTTTAAATTCCTAGTACACCAATACATTTAAAATGAGTTATTATTTAAAATGTGTGTAGTCAAATTCTAAATAGGGAATTTTTCCATCAACCCTGACTTAAAAGTGTCATAGTTAGTCCAGCCCTTCTAAAAATATTTTAAGTTACCCTAGCTAAATTGATACAAAATGCAAAAATACATAAATAAACATTCGTGAGAATAAGTAGATTACCTCTTATACCATTTCTTAACCCTATGCAGTCATGAGAATACTTGATGCATCAACTATCCTGATCAAAATAGTATTTTACGCTATTGCTTACCCACTCAATGAGCGTGACAATATTCAATGCACTGATGTGCCCTTTGTTTACCCTGTAAGGTAGCAAGCCTACCTTTAATTATTCCACTATAGTATCTTATAAAATCATCATAAGCACCCAAAGCTTTGGTTGGGTAAGGAAGGTTACTACCAAGAGAAGGCCTACCTGTGGACCTACAAGCAGTAGCCCCGCTACTCAGGTGTCGGCCACGAAAGTCTGAGTAAGCTGATGGCCAAAACAAACCCATACTAGAGAAAACAAAGTAAAATACTGGATTGAAAAAATTGATGACTCTTAGAAGCGTGATCGAGGAGAAAGATGTAAGTAGAGAGGATTTAATAAAAAGAGGACAGCATAGAGAGTTGTTCTAAAGGTGCGTAAGAGACCTGCTATGGAGAAGAGAAGTTCCTTTGAAGTGTAAGAAATTGTTGTACTTTGTACCTATTGTCACATGTGTAGCAGAAACATGGACCTTGAACGTAAGAGAGATTAGGAAAGTGGAGGCCATGGGAATGAAGTTTGTGAGAAGTATGTTAGGTGTCACGAGGAGAAACAAGATTATGAATGAAGTTATCCAAGAAAGAGTAGGGGTACAGGGATTACATGAGATAGTAGAGGAAGTAAGACTGAGATGGTATGGGCATAAAATAAGAATGGAAAAAGAGAGGATGCCAAAGAAAATGTTGGAGATGAAGTATGTAGGAAAAAGATCACAAGGGAAGACAAGAAATAAATGGGAGGAACAAATAACAGAAAGTGTTCAAGTGAGAGGAGAAGAATGGAAGAAATCAAAGGAGAAATAACAGTGGAAGGATAGAGGAAGATGGAAGCATTTTACTAAATTGACCTGGCCACAGGCTGGAAACAGTTGTTGATGATGATGTAATTTATAAGATAGGGTCATAGTGTAATCTATCAAGGTAACACTTCTACCTTTCAGAGTAAACATAGTGTTTGTGCATCAAAATATCCCCGTGTAAAATAATTTGTTGCCTCATTCACACCATAATAGTGAAAATATTCATTCCAGTATTTAAGTTCATGCAGTAAAAATCCCTTTATTGCCGTTACATTTTCCCTCTTTTTTCCCCCCTGACCAAAAGTATCCTGTGAATTAATTGTCTTTTATGAAAATGCAGTTTCACTTGAATTACTTGAGCTTGCCCATAGAAATAAATATTCTGGCAATTTTTTTCCCCAGCCTCTTTTTGGGTTACAACGGTATTATTGGAAATAATAAATTCCCGGTTTGGTTTTTTAATTTCTTGGGGCATTATAAACTTTTTTTTACTTCTCAAATTTTCAAAATTCATTTTTTAACTTTCGAGACAAGATTAAGATTATTTTTTTCTTGAATTTTCAATATATTTTCGAGTCTCGTACGTCCCTGCCCAAAGTTATAAAAATTATTTATATATATAAACAAAAAGTGTCTTTTTATTAAAACTTTAGCAAAACTAACATTAATATATTATTTTATAAAATTAGTAAAATACAATTCTAAACTAAATCCTGGCTTTAAATTAAGGATTGATATTATTGTACATTAACAACTTGTATACATTTTAATGTCAGATTATTAACGTCACTTGATATAGTATGTTCATATAAAATCTCTTGAAACTAATCTAGTGGTCTCCTGATGGCAGTGACCTGCAAGGAAATACAAATTAGTTTTTGGGGGCATAGTAATGTTTAGGCGATAAAAAGGTTGCAGAGCATTACAGGTAGTATGTTTTCTTTTTATTGTAATAGTCATAATGTGTCAAGTGTTTGTTCCCTTTTTTTGTGTTTCTATCCCTCGTTCTTGTTTCTTCTTCTATATATAACCAAATATACCTCAAAGTGCAAAGAGGTTATCCTTAATGTGAAATATATACAATCCATGTTAATTCCCTGTATTTGCCTCTTAATTTTACAAGTTTCTATAAAAAAAGTCACATCAACCTTTGCCTATTTCTTTTTCTCCATTTCCAAGACACTAGGCAATAATTCATTTTGTTTTATTCCCTTTTGTGTTTTTGGTTTCATATTTTAGGAAGTTACTTTGTGCATTTCACACTCAGTCCCCCTTAATGAGTTTCAATAAAATTAAAACTAGATCAACAGAGTGGGCGGTAATAATTGATTTTCTTCAAGAGTCAGCCATTACTGCTTTGTGCAGTTGCAGCAATTTGAAGTATTTCCTTTTCTTTGTAAAAAAACCCATATTATGTTCGTTCCCTTGTGTGTTTCTATTCCTCTTTCCAGATAAAAAAAAAAGAAGTGAGATTTCATAACCAATGAAAAACAGAACTAAATAATTTGTTTTTTTAAATTCCCAAAGGTATTTTTAATTAATAATCAAAATACATTAAAATATATAGGTGTGAGAGTACTAGACATATTGCTTGGCTAATGGGTTCGAGTTGTCGTAAACCTAATATTTTTGATAAAGTATTTCAAATTTCAATACATTGAGAATTTTTTAGAACATTTTGGTAGGCTGATATTAATATCTAATTTCTTTATATTTTATATCCAGTTTCAAAATGTATAATATAATCAATACCAAGGATGCCAACATTTGGAGGAAAATTCTGTAAATATATTCACAAAAATAGTAACATTGAGAAATTTCACAAACATATGCCAAACTGTTATACCGTGAATGATAGTTTTATTTCTGGGGATCAAAAGTTAATGTACTCCTTTTGTCAAAATACCTAGTAGTTATAAATTTAGGGTGGCCACACAGAGAAAACCTGAAAAAGTCCGTGATTTTTTTTGATGTCAGGTAATTAAATTAAAAATGACTAAAGGTCAAGGAATTTAAATAATCATAATCATCAACTGTTTCCAGCCTGTGGCCTAATCAATTTAGTAAAATGCCTCCTACTTCCTCTATCCTTCCTACTTTAATTTCTTAAATTCAATTTCTTTTAAATGTTGTTGTAAAACCTGGAAAAGTCAGTGAATTTAATTATAAAAGTTTTGTAGCCACCATGAAATTTTTATAAGTTGGTAAAATTTGTTATATGCTGTTAAAGATTTGACCCTCAACTCTGGTAGCAACTCGAATCCTGGCCAAGATTTGATGGACCCATCTCCGATAATTACCTGTTGTTTGGCACAGATTGAACAGCACTGTTGTTTGTGGGGGCAGACTCCAAGGGAGCGACCAACAATAAGTGCACTTGCAGCATTAGGCGAGGGTCAGACGCTCTCTCCACATTCCAAACAACCATCTATGCATGATAAACGTACCGCTGTTACTTGTGCTTGGATACAAGCATGCACAAGATGTTAGTTAGTACCTTGTAAAGATATTAATTTTACCTACAAATCTCGAATCAACTTTTTTTTTTATCATTGTGTCTTACTACTTGTTCAGGTTATATGCTCGTGTATTAATTATGTTAATGGTTTTAGTGTTTAAGAAGGTTATACATTCAGTTTAGTGGTAAATTAATGTTTTTGGTACCCGCCTCGGTGGCGTAGTTGGCTAACGCGCTAGTCGTGTTGACCTCGACTGCTGAAGACGGGGAGATCGAGATTCGAATCTCGGTCGGGTGAACTGGGGTGGTTTTTTCTAAACGTTTTTCCACTATTCCTCCACGCAAATGCGGGTTCACTTCCTCTAATTCAACCTTCCTAATTCCTAATCCATTAGCGTAATTAGTAATTAAAGCGTATAACCCAAACGAGTAGTAAGACGCGGTGCTAAATAATAATAATAATAATGTTTTTGGCCCTGATTAAGTTTGTTCTGTGATCATCTTAGGCCAAATCACCAATAAGGAGAAAATCTCTTAAGTAAATTATTACTAAAAATTTAAACAATTCTTTTTATCTTAAATCTTGGATGTATATTAATTCAATAACCTTCATGGTTCAAATCACCCCTCCACAGCTATAAGTTATATTATTAATTTATCCGTTGTACCATATAGACACAATTCTAATTAATGAATTACAATTAGGCCACACAATAGGTTAAACCAAGTTTTGACATTCAAATGTGTACGAGGTATTAATACAGCTACTAAGTTTTGGTTAGTACTATCAGTCCCTCCCCCATCACAATATCATCTAGAATGATAGGAGCTTTATCATTATCACATATTGAATAATCCTACATGTTGGAAAGATAACACCACCCCTATATAAGTGTCAGTTTCATAGTCAGATTTACCACACTTTTAAGTCAGAGTCGATACCAAATACAGGATGACACCTAACATTCCATTCTGGTCCAGGTAGGTGCTGTCCACTATTTAGTTTTGCACTGCACTAAAGGCATGCTAAGGCTCACTATGAAACTGGCCATAGATCTAAAAAGTGTTGTGATTCTCAATTCCATCCCAACTAGTTCAAACCTGCCTCAAGGAATGCAAAGGTATCACTCTCACAATAAACTAGACTGCCAATGACGAGGAGCTCGGGGTTTGAATCCTGGTCAGTTTAATGAGGGTGTTTTTTCCTAAATGGTTTTCCACTCTCCCTCCACACAAATGGAGATACACTTCCTCTAAATACAACCTTCCTCATTCCTAATACAATAGCAAAGGTGTCGGCAAATGGTCAAACTCACGGCAATTTTCAGTCAATCGTGTAAGGAAATAGTGTCACCACTGAAAGTCGATCTTTTAAGTCTTTTGAACTAGCTAATATATCAAGTACTTTCAAATAATATTTGAATGTGACCAAAATGTTAGAAGAAATTTAAATATATGAAAATATATATTTTATTGACAAAATTATATCTTCTTTATATTTACTACCTTTTCCTTTTTTGATAGGAGCTTAATCTTCAGTGACGACTGTTTTGAACCTTCTGCTATCCACAGACTAGAACCATCTTCATAAAGTGTTCATAAAATAGACATCTTATTAAATATACAAATTTTTGTGCACCAAGCCAAGATCTTAATGAATTTGACGATTATGAGTATGATGTGCTGTTTATGTTTACTCTATTGTGATTTTGGTGATAGTTTGTTTATTAATATTATCACTGCTTTAGTATGTTAGGTTAATTATAAAAGCCTGACACCCAAGCTTAGTCGATAGCATATGTGCCCACTGAGTCCTGGGTTTTATTCCCGGCATGGCCGAAAATTTATAATTGGTGAAAGTATGGGTTTACCCTTTCACATTGATAAATTAACGTCCAGGGAATGGATATTTTGCCTGTCCTAGTCTTAAATAAGATAAAAAGGCATATGAAGCTATGACAGTCTTGTAGTGTAAAATATATGACTTGAATAAAAAACTGACCCAAGCCACAGGCTGGAAATAGTAATGGATGTAAAAAGTAATGGTCGATTATAAAATGTGCAGTTAGGGCAAGGAAAAGGGGTTGGGAGGGAGAGAGTAGTTTGCAGACATCAGTATATTGGGATGGTGAAGGTTGAATTTAGAATAAGTGTACCTGCTTTGGTAAAAGAAAGAGTGGAAAATCACAATGGGAAACCCACCCTCAGTAGACCTTATCAAGATTCAAACACCATCTTCCGTCACCGGCAACCCGGTATATTGGGGGAGTGATGCCTTAGACCATTAACATAGGTTATATATACTCAAATTTCAAATCCTGTTAGTGCCACTAACCAATTTGATTGGCTTTTTAAGATTTGCACTAGTTCTGGTGTTACTCGATCCCTAAGGCAAGAGTGTTATTATTTCACTAGAACGAGAACATTCTCCTCTATTATAGAACACAATATGCAGAAAAAAATGATAAAACAATCTGAAAAATTGATTCATAAATAACACTTTCCAAAAATGATTAAACAGTCTCGGCACTCTTCACAGCCAATTCTATTATAGCCTTGGCAATAAAATGGTTATTATTGTTAAAACACAAACTTATTTTAAAAGGCTCAGTATTTATCAATTTCAGCTGCATGCAGCAAATTAGTTCAACTCACGCCTTGTGAAGGGATGGTGTAGGTCATTATATCAGAGCAGCGGCTGTATGTAACATGGCCCTGTCTGTCAACAGACATGACCTTCAACCTGCAAAAAAAAATCTCAAAACATATCACATCAATAAATATTACAATGGCATTATCGTTCAAGAAATGGCTTCCAACTTATTGTTCCTGACTTTAAGATAAAGGAGCTAGGCCTTGGTTCAATCGCAAATACATGTGTCGAGGATAAAGACAGATCAAAAACACACAGTAGCACATAAACTCACCCATATGCATACAAGTTCTAATTTGTGTTGATTTTATTAAATATAAGAAACTGACCTCATCATGAGCTTGATCTTTTGAGGTACATAAGTAGGTCCACCCTGAGCTGGAGCTACCACTTTCACTGTGACAGCCCGGTTTCCGACAACCCTCCAAAGAAGGCGGGCCCCATACAGGAACAAGGGCCAAATCCAGTCCTCACTTCCCATATTTGCTAATGGGCAGCCCCAACGCAGGGCATGTTTCAAGAATTGATCTTCTGTCACACTCGTCAGTTGAGAACTGTAGTTTAATTTATGTATTATTTTTATTGCACACATGTGAATTATATTTTGTCCTAAGATAATAAACCATGTTATTATTTTAATAGATTTTGAACATGTGGACATCAATTATAATGTACAAAATATGCAATCGTATCTTACCTTGGTTAATTCCACTATGACCTTATCTTATAAACTACACCATAGTGGAATCAAACAAAGTAAGATTGCTAACTTATAGCGTTAACAGAAGCCACATATTAGTACAAAATTATAACAATGGAAAACAAATAACCAACATATTTTATATTTAAATTATATTTCTGGTAAAGTTGGGTCAAATCCACTATTTTACGAATTTGTACCTTCAATTTATCTTCAAATCCTGAATCTTGGAAAAATTATTATCATAATAGGAAATATCTATAGTAGAATAATAGCAAATACAAATAACTAAATATTAACATTTTTCTATAAGGAAAACCTCATAGAAACACATAAAAGGAACTAACACAATATGTCGTTTACAATGGAAAGAAAACACAGATCACACTTTACATTGCTGCCATTGGACAAAGAGGTAATGGTTGCCTCTTAAAGAAAATCAATCTTCACTGCCCAATCCCCCGACTTAGGTTTCTTTCTATTGAAACTTATCAGAGAAAAGTGTGAAACGCCCAACGCAACTTCCTAAAAGAGGAAACCATCATTCTTTACAATTTTCCATTTTCTCCCGTTTGTGTTTTGTTTTTGGTTTCCTCTTTTAGGAAGTTGCATTGTGCGTTTCATACTCCTCCCTGATGAGTTCTGATAGAATTAATCCTAGGTTGGGGATTGGGCGGTGACAATCGATTTTCTTTAAGAAGCAACCATTACCTCTTTGTCCAATGGCAGCAATCTAAAGTGTGAACTGTGTTCTTCTTTCCATTGTAAACGACATATTGTGTTCGTTCTTTTTATATGTTTCTTTATATCCACCTTTCCTATACCTTCTTACAAATATAATAAAATTAAATATTAGCATTCTTTCTTATAAAACATTCATACAATCAGTTAAGTGTTAAATTACTAGTCTGGGGCCTAGTTGTTAAGTTCATCCTATTTTTATAATCGGTTATGAACCACCAATATTATAATCAGTGTTAGAGCTCTAAGACCAAATTCATTTGAACAATTTAAAACAATTTTTTTTAAGCATTTGAGTCTCGAATCTGAAATTTTCTTGAATCTAAAATATCCTTAAGGATCCGAGGGCCTATCTTTAATTTTTGGTGAATAATTGTAGTTATCAAGTCCTACATATTGAGCCTGAAATTGGATACGTTCCATCTGGTATATTATATTTTCAAAACTGCAGTGTTATAGGAGAGGTGATGTTGGTTATGTTCTGGAAAAAACGTCAACTGGTGGATGATGCAAGTTTTGAAGATGGTGTGTTTCCATGGGAAAGAGCCTAAAGGGAGTTAGGTGTCAAGTTGAATCCAGGTGATTGAGTTTTACAACCGTGGTTAGCAAATTGGCAGGTGGCCTGTAGGTAAAGACCCTGGAATTGTTCTAAATAAATTGATTTGAGTTTTGCAAAATAAAAAAATATTATTATTACTATTATCATCATCATCATTATAAGTAGATGGATAAAATTATTTTTTTTAAGTCAAAAATTGTTTAAAAAAATAAATTTCTTAAATGGTATATTCAAGTGAAAAATGACCATCTGGACAAAGGAATCGCACATTAGCATGCAAAGCCTAAGGTTCTTAGTTCGAGTCCGGTGTCCAGGTTGTGAATTTTCACTTCATCGAATTTGATTCAACTATCAGGACTGATCCTGTGGATTATCCATAACATATCAGTTTGTGATACCCATGAATTCATATTAAATGATATATGCTTCTATGGATAAAAAAATTATCGCTAAATTTTTATAATTCTTAAATTTAACATATTTTACTTTTGGTCTTAATATGACTGTCGCAAAAGGTAGATAAAAATGAGAAATACACTTTATAGAATTAGAGTTTTAATTGGTTATATAAGACTATTAAGACGAAAACAAATTGTTATAGTGCAGCTGAAACTTTTTTTTTTCCTGGCAATTTCAGGTCAAAAAAAGAAAGAGGGAGAAAACGTTGCTGCCTGGTGATTAAAAAAAATTGTTTTATATAGTTAATTTTCATTAAAACGACATATTCACACACAAAAAGGCCAAGTGTAAATTTAACAAAATTATCTTATTTTGTTTTATTTTGTGTGTGTAAAATACATTTAAAAATATGTTTCTCGATATTTAGGGGCCGCAAAGGTTGATTATAAATACACAAGTTACTGACCCCAGGTCAATAGTGTTATTGACCCTGAGTAGAGTCTTCCACAGATGGAACTTGACCCTCCTAACAGTGTTTTGGGGTATTACATTGTCCTCTTCCACAGTCTTCACCCCAAATATGTCTTCTAGCACATGGCTCAGCCTCAGAGCTTCGAACACTGGAAGATAGCACTTGCCCTCGTCTGTCTCTAGGTAGGACATAGATCCTGCAAACAAGACACAGGTCAACATAATTACAATTTGAGTTGTTAGTTGAATTGAAGCCATCATCAGATTGTAAATAAAATACAACCATAATTCTTTTACAACACCTTAGCTCAGTCGGTAGTGTGTCTGTCTACTGAGCTAAGAGTCCCGGGTTCAATTCCCGGCATGGAAGAAAAAGCCAGCCCTCGGTTGTTAATCCGTCACTGTGAGAGGAGAAAACCAAATTTCACCAATGATCATTTTTTTTGGCCATGTCAGGAACCAAACCCTATGGGACCCTTAGCTCAGTAGAAAGATTTGCTACTGACTGAGCTAAGATGTCAGAGTAGTTTCTTCTTCCTATAACGTAATCGAAACCTCACATACCTGCATAACCACGATTCAACTTTGGCTAAAGATAGCAGTAAAGAAGTGAAAAGACGACACGAAAATCATGTCAACTTGGAGGATTGAGATTAGTACACTCGAGACAACTGTGCCATAAAAGATTCACAGTGAGTATTAGTGGGCAGAAAAATATGATTATGACTATTTATTGTTAATGAAAGTTTTGTATTATTTTAGTGAATATGTGAAAATTTAAGAAATTTGATCAAATTTCCTAACTTTACCATGACTTTACCTGACCATGTAAATTCATTGACTTTTCCTTGTTTTCCAGGTCTCTGGACATCCTGAAGAAGTCAAGGTTAACAAGTAAGCAGCTTTTAATAGGAGGTAGGGAGGAATTTGTTGCTGACAAGAAAGTATATTTTAAGTCTTTTTTAACAATATTTTCTAAGTACGTCAAACTTGATTCATCGATATTCTCAATTCTTATTGAAATTGAAACAAAATTGCGGATCAATTTTAATATAATAATTTTATTACATCAATAGTTTTGAATGGTCCAATTTTGAATGAAAGTTTTTGCATTGACACAAAATGATAAGATTGTGAGTTGATAAGTGACAGTGTGTTTTTTTATTTGGCTGTTTGATTTTAGTGAGGGTAAATTAAAAATGTACTTGACATTCTTGTGATCTTGCACCTATAATTCAGGGTAATTTTTTTTTGTTTTTTTTTGTACTATTTAGTATTTACACTTTATTTTAATGTTTTTAATAACTACAATATAGTTAATAAATATATAATTTTTATTATGTATGGTTGGATGCATTGAAAAAGATTGAAATTGTAAATGTTTTAGAGTCAAAATTGTGCATTGAAAAATAGAGGTTATAATAATTAAAGAATAATAAACAAGAAAAACCAGACACATAATAACATCTTTAATATTTTCACCATTCCTATCAATATTAATTTTTAAAAATTAATTTAAGATTCGATACCTGACATTTAGTGCAAATTTATTTTGTCATCTATTATTGTGGATATATTTTAAATTTTAAAAAATATTGGGAACTATTTTGAATTATGCTGGAGCTTAAGCCTTATTAAAGTTCCAATCAAATGAAAATTGATACCCTAGACAAGAGAATTGAACCAGAGACCTTTGGCTATGTGCACCAATACTAAATCACTGAACGAACCATGTTAAGTCAATAAAATAGTATTGGCATGAAAAGCCTTATGTCCCAGTTTGATTCTCGCGTCCAGGTTGTAATTTTTAACTTAAATGAAAGTGAGTCAAACAAATGGAGTGATCCTATGAACTACCATCACATACGTCTATTGAGTTGGAGAAACTAAAATTAGTGACTTCTTGATGACCTATTTCGACCACAAAATTTCTTCAGTAATCAGCCAAACATTATATAATGCATATATAGGTATAATGCACTCACACACAACATTAAACTTTAATTAGATGGCAAAGATTATCCTTGTCCTTGGTATCAAGGTAAAAACAATCGAGCAACTTGCGACTAGCGCAGAGCACCATGGGTAGTTGGTGGCTCAATAATCGACGTGTTTGCGTTGATACCCAGCGTGGGAAATTCAAACAAAAATATTTTCGTGACTTTATGGCCAAAATATTGGAAATTCATGACTTTTAAGACTTTCAACACTTTTTTTTTTACAATTAGAAACTTTTTCGTGACTATAGTGCCTTTTGTGACCCAGTAGATACCCTGATATATCTGTTTGTGAAAAATATGAATTAACCAAATTATAGTATTTTATGTTCTTACTATCCCTCCTTGGCATTGTCTTCAAGAGCTTGATGATTTTGTTTGGGGTCAGATCCAACCAAATACTGGTTGGAGTCACTTGGAGATAGACCCAAACCTTGAGCAGATCATAAACCGCTTTCTCGGAATAAATTACCATCAGTTCTGGACTAGCCACAAGTTTCGTCATCAGCTCTATACTGAAACAATACGCATAAGCTATAACTCTATAACTAGTGATGGGCCCTTGTATCCTTATAAAGATATTCAAGTAAATTTCAGATTAAAGACTCAAATCCATAAAAAAAAAACTCTTTTTTCAATTTATCAAATGAAATTTGTAATAGAACTTTGATATTTACTGATTATTGGTGGTTCAGAATTTATTATAAATTATAGAATTAACTTAACAGCCAGGCCCCAGACCAGTAATTTAACACTTAACTGAAACCTGCCTTGGTGGCATAGTCAGCTAACATGCTGCGCTAATTTCATGTTGAGCTAGACTGCCGAGGACGAGGAGATCGAGGTTTGAATCTCAGTCGGGTGAACTGAGCTGGGGGGGGGGCGGTAGGGGGAAGTTTCTAAATGGTTTTTCACTCTCCCTTTACGCAAATGCGGGTTCACTTCCTCTATATTCAACCTTCCAAATTCCTAACCTATTAGTGTAATTAGAATTATAATAAAGAGTTTAAACATTTAGTTACTATTTATGTTTTCTATTATCCTATTGTATTTATATTTCCTTTTATGTTCATTTTCCCACCCAAAAGTCGAGTTTAGATTGGGGATTCAAATGTAAATTGTAGATTGGGATTCGTAAATTAGTGGATTCGGCCCAGCTCTAGTTCTGATAGAATAAGACTTAGGTCAAGGTGTTGTGAGGTTAGTAATAAATTTTCTTCAAGAGGCAGACATAACTTTTTTTGTCCTGTGACAGAAATGAAAACCATGAGGTGTAAAAGTCATAAAATCCTATCGATATAAAGCGTGTGCGTTAACAACCTAAGCCAACATTTTCAATCTACCGATATGTTCCAGTCACCTGATCTCCTTGAGGGTGACAAGGTTCTTCCATACAGATATCATCAAGTTAACAAGCAGCCAGTTGAATGCTGCATTTTGCACTTCTGTCAGACCATACTGAACACCAACCTCATAATACTGCACCGCTGTCTGAAACATGACAATGATTTAGCGCAAAATGCAATATTACACAAACTTACCAATTAATAACTCATCATCAGAATCATCAAATGTTTCCAACCTGTGGCCAAGTAGTTTAGTAAAATGCCTCCATCTTCCTCAATCCTTCCACCACTCTTCCTCCTTTAATCTCTTCCATTCTCCTCCTCTCACTTGAACACTTTCTGTTATCTGCTCCTCCTATCTCTTTCTTAGCCTTCCTTGCGGTCTTTTTCCTACATACTTAATTTCCAATATTTTCTTTGGCATTCTCGCTTTTTCCATCCTCATTACATGCCCAAACCATCTCAGTCTTGCTTGCTCATGTACTCCCTGTACCCCCAATATTTCCCAGATAACTTCATTCCTAATCTTGTTTCTCCTCGTGGCAGCCAACATGCTCCTAACAAACTTCATTCCCATGACCTCCTCTTTCCTAGTTTCTCTTACGTTCATGTTTCTGCTGCATTTGTGGCAATGGGTACATTAATAGATTTAATAGGACACCTTTACCGTTATTTGTACTCAGTTTTCACTTTTGGGAAGTGCAAATGATTTATTAATGAAACTTTTTTTTAGTAATGAAACGATTTAAATAACTTTGCACTCTTCATCATGTTGTGACTTGCCACCTTCTTACTATTTTAGAATGGTAATTAATTACTAATTCTAGCACACATATACATGTGCAGCTTCATTTGAATCTTCATAGCCAAGTATACATTATGAGTCTTCTTTTAAAGTGATCAAAATCAAACATTCTTTGTTCTATCAAAGGTGACAATTCTCCCCTCTCCGCTCTAAGCCAATCACAAGATCTTCGTCTTATCGGCGCGAGATGTTTCGCTGAAGTTCAACTAATCTCTACTTTGTTTGCTCTGCCTGAGATCTTCGGTAAAGGAGAACCAACCATCTCAAATCAGTGCACATGATTATTTGATGATGCATGTGCTCTACATCCAGAAGCTAGCAGACAGCTTTGTTGGTCTTTTTAAAATATTTGAAATAATCCGTTAATGTAAAGCGAGTGTAGCGATGTATTGGATTGTTCCACGACACAGCGTTATAGTTTGAAAACATCTATCGGGAGAATGATCTTAAATATATGTTTATCCAATAGAAAATAAAATATGTTGATAATCAGCTGTCTTAAGATGTAAGTGTTGCAATGCATCAAGGGTCAACAGACAGCATGTAAATTGCTGCACCAATGAGGCAGATTCTGATTTCTATTTTCGGCGGACGTGCGAATCAATCTGTAATTTGTCTTGACCAATAAGCTGTTGTCAATGTCACACGAGGGTGCTACTTCCCTTATGATGTAATCGTCCTGATCAGTTTCACAAAGGGTTGCCAAGGAGTAAGGGATATATATATATGCACTTTGGAAAAAGACAGCCTAACTGTTTGGATGCATTGATTGATAAAAAGTAAAATAAATTCCAAGAAGAAAATGAATCTGGATTTCAAATACTGTAACCTTACAGTGTTAAAAGGATTTGTAATATTAAATTGTAAAATACCATTTATTAATTAAATTGATAAATTAAATAAATAATTATATATAAAATTGATTTTTTTTAATAAAAACAGATAATTCTGTAAAAAAAAAATAATAACTACAGGACAGTTTTGTTA